>CM050510.1:120994330-121089330 GCA_027563665.1 Antrozous pallidus
ACTCAGCGTCCTCACCCAGCACACACCGATTTGGAAGCAGGCACGCTAGGGTGCAGCCACTGGCTCTGCCAATGGATGAGTGAGGCCGTTAACCCGTTCGTCCATTCGTTCACTCGTTAACTGTTCCCGCCTGCCGGCTCCGGGCCAGGCCCTGGGGCTGGGCGTGGGGCCAGGGGTGGGGGGCGCAGGGAACAAGGCAGCCTGCCCCCCCCCCCCCCCCCCGCCTGCTCCAAGTTGGGTCCAGCCCTGTTTGGACGCCTGGCCCGTTGGCTGACAGGTTCGTCTCGCTGTAGGTCTGAGCACAGGAATGTGCTGCGAAACGCAATTCCAACACCCCGTTAAAAGCCAAGCACTGACGTGTGGACGCTGGGGACCTTTAAGGTTCCTCCCTCCGAGGAGCGAAGGACTTGTTTTGACAAAAGAAGTGTCAACAGGAGCCTAGTGAGTGACTTTTCTCACGGCTGCTCCCGCTTCGATCGGTGGCATCGTGTTGGGCGACCTCCTACGTGTGCACCCCGTCCCAGGCTCTGCGGGGCTGCAGAGGGGGCGGCGGCGGAGGGAGGGGATTTGTGGTCCAGGTGTGGGGACAAGGCTGACTCTGGGGACAGCAGCGGGGGAATGTTCACAGGTGTGGGCGCTGGGAGCTGGGGAGGGGGTGGCACACTCTGGCTTCCTGGAGGAGGCGAGGATGGAAGAATGCCAGCCCCGGAGTGCCCGGGGCCAGCTGCCAGCCAGGCCTTCGTCTCTGGAGACAGGAGCTTCCGGACTCTGTGCAGAGCAGCCCCGGGCCCGGGGCCTTGGAGTGACCAACAGGTCATGGCTATGTCCACGTTTCCAGACTATCCTGCCCGCTGTGCGCCTCTGGGGATTGCCAGGATGTTGAGGTTGGGACCTAGGGCCTTGCCTGCCGCTGAGGCAGATCCCTAAAAGCTAAAGGATGCAGAACAGTTGTTTTGCTGTCAGGAAGAGAGGAGTTCAAATCCCGTCTCTGCCTCTTGCTAGCTCAGGGGCCTCGTGCTAATAAAGGCCTTCTCCAGCTCCTCAGTCTGTGGCATCTAAAAAGGTAGGCTGAGCCGAAACCGGTGTGGCTCAGCGGATAGAGCGTCGGCCTGCGGACTGAAAGGTCCCAGGTTCGATTCCGGTCAAGGGCATGCACCTTGGTTGTGGGCATCTCTCCAGTAGGGGCTGTGCAGGAGGCAGCTGATCGAAGTTTCTCTCTCATCGGTGTTTCTACCTCTCTATCCCTCTCCCTTCCTCTCTGTAAAAAATCAATAAATATATATATTTAAAAATAAAAATGAAAATGTCGGCTGGCACTAGCGCCTGTTTCGTAGGGCTGTTGGGAGGACGGCAGGAAACAAGGGTGCGGAGCGCCAGCCGGCACAGCGCCTGCCCGACAGCGAGCACCCCACTCGCTGTGGTTTTCCGGCGTCGCCCGGCAGCGGGGAGCGCCCCGTCGGACGCGCGGGCGGCTCTTTCTGAAAACGAGCTCTGCCCCCGCCACGCGGACCGCGTCTGGCCCAGCCCTGAGCTGTGACTCCGCCCAGGGAGGTCCGACCCGAGACCCCGGCTGCAGCTGCGTGGGCCTCCCCTGCAGCAGCATCCCCCCCCCCCCCTTCCTCCTTCGGAATGTGAGCTTTGGGGACTTCTGTGTGCCGGCCAGTGCACCCCTCTTCCCAAACCGAGCCCCTCTTGGGCCTGGGTCCGAGCTCAGACGAGACGGCTGGAGGGGAGGCGGGGACGCGGTGTCCACGTTTAGTCACAAAGGCCCCATCGGGTTCCCGCGGCCAGGGCCTTCCAGCCTCTGTTTCTTGCGGAGACAGAGACCAGGTTTGGCCAGTCCCGTGGACGGCAAACTGCGGCTCTCGAGCCACAGGTGGCTCTTTGCCCCTTGGGTGTGGCTCTTCCATAAAATCCCACGGCCTGGGCGAGTCTTTTTGAGGAAGTGGCGTTAGAGGAAGATTAAGTTTAAAAAACCGGCTCTCCACAGGAATTTCAGTCGGCGCTCTGTGGACTGATGAGTTTGCCGACCACCGGGCCGGGCTTATGGGAGCCGTGATGACGTAGCAGGGGAGCTGGGCCTTTTTATTTTGTTTTATTTTTTTGTCTCAGAGAAATCCCGAAGCAGAGAATAACTGCCCCCCGGCATTGGTCCTCTGTGCCCCAGGAGCGGGGGCCCAGGGCAGGTCTGTTTGGGCTCAGGTTCTGAACAGACCCTTAACGGTTCTGATGAAGGAGCCGGGCCCTTTGCGGGTGGAGTGCTTCCCGTCCCTGGAAGGGCACAGGCCCAGCTCGGCAGAGGCGGATCGTGTCGAGAGGCTCGGGGTGGCTGCGGCCTTCGGACCCGAGACCTCAGGACTGGCAGGAGACCAGCCGCTGCCCGCACCTTCCCAAGCGTTTCCTCCTCCGGTGCCCAGGGCCGCGCAGCCGGGAGCCTCGGTAAGCCCTGGCCGGCGGTCCGGGGAGCCACACGCTGCCTCTGCCCCAGCCTCTGCCCCAGCCTCTGCCCCAGCCTCTGCCCCAGCCTCTGCCCCAGCCTCTGCCCCAGCCTCTGCCCCAGCCGCCGTCTGCCTCGCCCCTCTCGCCCGGCCACCTCCCGGCCCCGCCCCTGCGGCTCCGGCTTCCTTAGCTCACAGCCCAGGTGAGGCCGGTCCCCAGGGCCCTGGATGGCTTCAGAGCTCCCTCTGCCCTCCCCCGCCCCCCAGTCTCCCTGCTCTTACTCCCAGGCAGACGGCAGTAAGGGGGCACAGGCATTGTCATCCAAGGGTAACTGAGAAGGGCACTCGAGAGAGACTGAGGCACAGAGAGGGGGAGTAACAGCTGGACTCCACGGCAAACTGCTGGAAGCTGGGACCCCCGGCCCCTCAGAGCGGCCCGCCCAGACCTTCCAGAATGATGCCCGTCCAGCTCCCGCCCGCTCTGCTGGCACTCCGGCCGGGGCGGCTGCTAGAAGGCAGGCAGCCGGGGTGGGGGTGAGGGGGGCTGAGAGACCCCGGTGCCGCCCCTGCCAACCCCCCCGGCCCCCCGCCCCAGCCTTCTCCCGAGGAACCACCAGATTGGGAGGCGGGGCGCTTGAGCTTGGGTATCAGCCTCACTTTGTAGAAGGGGGGAACCGAGGTCCAGAGAGCACAGGGGCGGGTCTGAGGTCATACAGGGGTCAGAGGAGGAGCTGGAGGCCAAGTCCAGAGCCCTGGCCCTTGCCGAGCTTTCCTGGATCGGGGAGTCAGGCAGGGCCCTGCTCAGGCCCACCTCACTTTGGGGGTTCTGGGCCCTCATGGCTGCCACTCCCCAAGTGCGGCCTGTTCCAGCCTCACCTCGCTGGGCACCCAGAGCCCTCTGCTCCCCTCGGACGGAAGCCCCGCTAGGAGCCACTCTCTGTCATCTGGTTGCTCCAGGAGACCTTCATTTCTGGCTGATTAACTCGGGGAAAAGGGGTCAAGCAAGTTCAGGCCTGAGGTTTTTACTTCTGGGTTTAGAAGCATGTGGTCTCCACGCGTCACCGATTCGCTCGGTCATTGCTTCGTCTTACACAGGCACCCGCGCTCCTGCTCTGGCCAGGCACCGTCCCGGGTGCTGAGGATAAAAACCTGGACTGGCCATCCAGCGTAGCTTGGTGATTGAGCGTCGACCTAGGAGCCAGGAGGCCCGGGTTCGATTCCCGGTCAGGGCACATGTCTGGGCTGCAGGCTCAATCCCCAGTGTGGGGCGTGCAGGAGGCAGCGATCAATAATTTTCATTACTGATTTTTCTCTCCCTCCTCCTCCTTTCCTCTCTGGAATTAATTATATATATATATATATATATATATAGAGAGAGAGAGAGAGAGAGAGAGAGAGAGAGAGACACAAAGCTGAACTGGACATTTCATGCAGTGTTGGGGATCACCCGGAGCTGTAAACGTGGCTGACGCAGCCTCAGCTCTGACGCGTTGCCCTGGTGTGGCCTTGGTACCTCAGTTACCAAAGCTGCTTGTACCCACAGGGAAGATCCTTCCCAGGGAGGAGAAAGCTTGTAGGGAGAATGTGGCCCTAGGAGAATGGTGTCCCCAAGTTGGCTGTGAGCAGAGTGAGGGAGGCCTAGGTCCCCAGGACAGAGCGCATACCATGGACCAGCGGTCGCCCACCTTTCGGACCTCACGGACCACCAGTGGCCCGCGGACCACCTGTTGGCGACCACTGCCATGGACTGAGGCCTTCCCGGGTGCTGGCACCCCAGCAGGCCAGGCAGGGCCAAGCAGGGAGTTCTGACCACCCGCCTGCACCCAGGCTCTGCACCCCAGGGGGACGTGTCTGGCGGTCACAACGCCTTTGCTTCCCAGGGCACAACTGCGGGTCCTGCGTCCGTGTGTGGGTCCTTCTTGTTGCTGTTGTCAAGAGCCCCCATTGGCGCCGTGCCGGGGGCCTCTGGGCCGTCCTGCTCAGAGCCCCGTGTGAGCCGGAGGGCAGGCCGGCAGAGCAGTGCACAGGACAGCCCGGAGCTCAGCCGTAACAGACCAGGCCTGGAACCCGGGTCCTGGCTTTGTCCCCCCACCTTCTCAACATGCCAGGCTCATTCCTGCCACCACCTGCACAGTCTCCGTGTCTGCCTAGCCACTCCTGGGCCCACTTGCACCGCCCTGCCCTCCATGGACCCATCCAGTTCTTCGTTCCTTTCCCACTACAAGGGGATACCTAACTCCTCTGCTTTTCTTGGCCTTGAGAATGAGGGAGAGGCCACTGCCTAACTGCGGAGCCCCGTTATTGCCAGAGGGCCCATGGTGATGGCGTGCACACGTGTCCTGCCCAGCTCAGCCCCCAGCCCTTTTCCAGACTCCCTCGTATCTCCTGGGCTTTGGCTGCCCCCAACAGGTTCAAACCAGAGACCTGGACCTTCATCAGAGAGGCTCCAGAAGCACACTCCAGCCCACCTCCCTTCTGCATCTCACAGACCCGCACACGAGAGTCCCTTCCCTCCCCATCTCCCCATGTCTGTCCCTTCCCCCACTTGGCAGCCCAGCCCCGAACACCCTGCCCCTGAGTGGATGTTACCTGGGGCTTGTCCGGGTGCCACCGAGCTTTGTAAGACGATTGGTCCAGCACAGAGACACGTGACGAGTGTGACATGCGGTGACACCAGAGGCCAGGACGGGAGGGACACGGCACGGGAAGACAGGCATGACGCGGGCGTGTTTGTGGAATGTGCTACAGGTCGTTTTTACCCCCAGAGAAGCATCTTCCTTTGTGTCACCGGAAGCCACTCAGCCGTCGCTGACCAAACACCGACCGTCTCCCTTTCCCTCGTCCAGGGGCCGGGCGGCGCGGCATCGCCGGGACCCGCGATGCTCTCTCGCCTCTCGGACGTCAGCGCGCCTTCCCTGCGAGCAAACGCCCCGTTGTGTTTCCAGCTCTGGCAGGAGCTTTTCGGAGAGAGCTGTTTCCAGAGCACGCTCCTGGCGTTAGACCTGGCGCATGGCAACGTCAGGGGCTCCTGTCTGATCCGGGCTCCTTACATCTGTTTTCCTAAATTGCCGTAGGGCCTACCGGGAACCGCGCCCCCCCAGCCCCCCCACCACCAGAAAAACCCATAATCATCCCAAACTCCTGGTGTTCCCATAAAACAATGTTATTAAATTAAATCAAACGAAACAAAAATCCCCAGGAGGTAGAGATGGCTTCAGGAATCACTTTGGGACGCCCCCCCGCACCCCCCCACACCCCCAGGTACAATAAACATGTGGGTTCATTTCCAAGGGCTCGGGTGTGAGTGGTTCCGTTTCCTCAGGAAGCTGCGTTGCTTGCTCTTACTTGTGAAATGGAACGTGCATTTTCATTGGCCCAAGTTCAAGGAGGGCCTGGGGCAACAAAGAAAACAGTCCTAAGCAGGTTTCAGTCCTGGGCCACCCCCTCCCGCTCCCCCTCCACTAGGGTTCAAGGCCAGCTCTCCAAGCCGGGGAGGCAGGCGGGGCGGCCTCGCTCTCGGGGGTTCCTGGCCACGGAAGGGGGGCTGTGCCTGTGTCCTGGCCCTCGGTCGGGAAAATCTGGTTGCCCTCCAAGCGTCCACATACCACAGGCTCCTAATGAAGAAAGTATGTTCCCATTCCATGTCACTCGAAAGGAATGAAAACAGTGACAGCATCTATTTATCTTCGCTCTCAGTGTCATTCCTGTCTCCGAGTCCCGGGGGGCTAGGAGTCCTGAAGGAACGCACTGTGGGTTGTGAGAGTAACCCCACCATGTGCTGCGCGGACACGTGCGGCCTCTCTCGGAGCGGGAGGCTCGGGGTGAGGGAGCCGAAGGCCTGGCCCCCGCCCTCGGGGGCGTGGGGTCCCCCAACGGCTCGGCCGTGGGCGGGGTGGCTCGCTCTTTCTTTGGTGCTCATGCAGTCCCCGTTCACTAGCGACTCCCCTCCCCCCACCGCATCTTCAGAGGCGTGAAAGCCACCGCTGCAGGAGGCCCTTCCGGGGGATCCCATGTGTCCCCATGGCAGCGGTGTACGGAGGACCCGCCGTGCGCCGAGTCCGGCCGGCTCTCACTGTGCTCGTAGCGCTAACACTCGATAGCAGCGGCTCACCCCGGTTGCCCATGTGGTGCGGGAGGCAGGATTAAGGGATTTGCCCGAGACCAGATAGCAAGTTCGTACATTTGGGCCGCTGTGGCGGAATACCAGTGGTAAACAGCAGAAATGTGTTTCTCGTAGTTCTGGAGGCTGGGGAGGTCAAGGTCAAGGTGCTGGCAGATCCTGTGTCTGGGGAAAGCCTGCCTTCTGGTTCGCAGACGACCACCTGCGCGCTGTGTCCTCCTAGGGCGGGGGGAGGAGGGCGCTCGCAGGGTCTCTGTGGTAAGGGCGCTAATCCCACCCGTGCAGGCTCCACCCTCTCAAAGGCCCCGCCCCCAATGCCATCGCAGTGGGGATGAGGATTCTACGTATTTGGGGGGGGGGGGGCGGCGCAGACGTTCAGTCTATAGCAGGCGTCCTTGCCAATGGGCCTGAGGCGGGGGTACCATCAGCAGCTTATTATGACAGCAGCCTGGGAGACATGGGCAGGTTCTCAGCAAAGAGGTGGGAGGATGGGCCCCTGGTCTTGTGGCGCCCTCTGTTGGCAGGCAGCTGTATTACAGCATGTTAGCCCACGCATCCGTCTGTGGGCACGTAGGTTCTCCCACATCTCGTGAACGGGGAGCGCATCCCTCTCTGACGTCTCCTTTCATTTCGTTCGGGTGAATGCCCCAAAGCGGGATTGGTAGCTGTATGACAATTTAATTTTTTGTGGGTCCTTCACACACGTCAGCCATTCTCGAAGGCTCCCGGCAGCGATCTGAGGCCTAGCCCTGAATTCTCGCCCTAACACCTCCTGGCTCCTCACCTGGGGATTTGCCTCCCCACCGTGGCTTCTCCTCACCCCTACTCCCAACCTCTGGCCCCATTGCTTTGGCTTTGGCCTTGTTCTTCTTCCCCAGCGCTCAGCCTCTCCCCTGCCCGCATTGCCTTCGGCGACCCTGTCACTCCCATTCCCACGTTCTGGCATGCTGTCCCACGGACACCCCTGGACCCAGCCCTGGGCACGAGGGCAGCGTGCGCCTCCTCTCGGACGTCTGCGGTCTGCTCCGTGCCGCTCTTCCCAGCCTGTGCGTGAGCGGTGCTCCCTCCTGCCCCGGCTCAGACACACGCCCCCCGCTCAGCACAAAGCTGAGGCCTGCGGGGACCCGTCTGCTCGAGGGGCCCAGGACGCAGTGCCTGGCAGAGGCTCAGCCAGTGCCTGTGGCCCCGCTAAAGGCTCCGTCCGTGGAAGAAACCGCTGTCTGAGGGCCTGGCCGCAGTCCGGCGTGTCGCAGCCGATGTGGCCGCCCTGCCTCCCGGGCCAGCCCCCGGCGTGCCGGAGCGGTGTCAAGCCCTTGAGGAAACAAACGGCACGTGTGGCTTCCTGCAGTCCAGCTCTTCTCCGGAGCAGGATCCCCATGCCAAGGCGGCTTGAACCCCCCGTGGCAGGGCTCCTGCGGCAGCCAGCTCCTCTGTAAAGGTCTCAGACTCCCTACCCCACTTAGTCCCCCTTTCTGTGGCCTGTGCTTGAACCGTTGGGGCTCTGGCATCGTGGATGCCCCAGTGGGACAGTGACTCCATTCTGGTCTCCTTGCCCTGGGGGTCCGGCCCTTGCCTGTCTGAGCCCAGCCTGCCTTCCCAGGGTCTCTCTCACCACCCTCCTGAGTGCACAGTGGGCGACCAGCCCCTCCTGGCCAAGGGCACAGCTCTGTGTCCTGGAGCTTGTGATGGTCTTTTAGGCCCCTCCCCGGCCACCTTCCTTTGGACACCCGTCCACCAGATCTCTGTGACTGCGGCCGAGGCCAGATGTCAGTCACCAGGACCACACCCGATTCTTGGTCTCAGCTGATGGCCAGCTGTTGACTCCAGGCCTGTTACTGGATCATTAGCCCACTAGGGTGTGTAAGATGCACCCCTTCCCACCCATTTACCCACCCCACCTCCTCCTGGGTGTTGAATTCAAGAAGAGAGTCAGAGTTGAAGGAACCTTCTAATATCAGAAAGCAAGAGGCCTTGGGAGGGAGTTGGTTGACTAAGGGAGGGAGCTGAAAGGATAAAGCTACAATGTCCTTTGGGGACAGCGGGCCCTGATGCCCCTCCCGTCTTATGTAACAACAGCCTCTTTCTGGCTGGAGGGAAGAACCAATGAGGCACATGGCCCAAAGCAGGAGTTTGGGGTTCTAGAAGAGCAGGGGTGTGTGTGTGTGTGTGTGTGAGTGTGTGTGTGTGTGTGTGTGAGGGTGTGTGTGTGTGTGTGTGTGAGTGTGTGTGTGTGTGTGTGTGTGTGTGGACTGTGTGGGGTGTCTGTGTGCTCAGCATCCAGGGTTGCCCCAGCCTGAGAGATTCAGACAGAAAAGGTCTGCCCCACTGTCCGGGTTGCTCCTGCTCATCGCCACCCCCACCCCCACCCCCGATTACCCCTCCGCCAACCCCCGACACCTCTCCACCCTCCACGGCTCGTTCTCCCTTTCCTGAAAGACGCACAAGCGTTGCACTTTGGTTTTGTCGCTGCCGCTGGCGCTTCCTCAGATCGGCCCACTATCTGCGCTTACGCCGAGCAAAGAGCCCCGAATAGATGCTTGCTCGTCCTTTTATTTCTCCCCGGGCTCCCAGGGGGCGGCTTTCTTGCCTGGGATGCTCTGAGTCGCCGGGAGCGGCAGGGAACGGAGGTGCTGACAGCTCATGTTGGGTGTTTACTACGCTGTGAGTTTATGGCAGCCTTGTTTCCATACTGACAGCGAACGCCATATGGAGAGGGAAAAACGCCGTCGGTGAAGCCTTCAGCAATCACAACACAGCACATGAAGTCTCACAATCGCTTTTGGGAAAGCGGGGGTTGCTTCACCCACGTCTGCAGCGTGGCGCTCTGTGCGTGATTGAATAAAGCGGGGGAAATCCGCTGACTGGGAAGTGGGGGGGCGGGCATTTGTTTGCCTCACCTGTGGGCATGGGTGTGCGGGAGAATGCAGGCCGTGGCTGCAGGGCGGTGTGCTAACAGGTGCAGCCGCAGACCTGTCACCCTCTGGGCCTCCTTCCAGACGCCCCACTGTGGCTGACGACACTCATCGCTTGACATTTTATTACTGTCACTTGGGATCTTGTCAGCTCACCTTCTCCCCCCGCCCTCCACTCCCTTTCCAACAGAATCCAAGATCCCTGAGGCCTCGGACCACATCCCATCCCCGCCCCCGCTGGTCCGGCCCGCAGGGCAGGGGGTTAAGCGTTTGTGAGCCGTCTGTGCACGGAAAGGTGGGCTGGATTAAGGTGACAGTTCAAGGCTAGTTTCAGCTCCCAAACCACTCGAGGAGGGGGCCCCATTGATCTAAGTACCCACTGGTGAGAATGAGAAATGTTGGGGTGCCCCACTGTCCCGGATGCTCCTGCTCATCCCCCCGCTTACCCGCCAGGCGCTTGGATTTGCACCTCCTCCTGCCCCTCCATCAACCCCTGACACCTCTCCACCCTCCACGGCTTGTTCTCCCTTTCCTGAAAGACGCACAAGCGTTGCACTTTGGTTTTGTCGCTGCTGCTGGCGCTTCCTCAGATCGGCCCATTATCTGTGCTTATGCCGAGCAAAGAGCCCCAATAGATGCTTGCTCGTCCTTTGTCCTTTTATTCCCCCCCGCCCCCCCCCCCCCCGGCTCCCAGGGGCGGCTTTCTTGCCGGTGAACTCCTATAAAACCAGGCCCCGTCCGCAGGCAGTTTCTGGTGAGAGCTGCTCTGAGACTCTCTGCCTGGAGACCTAGTCACTTGCTCCTTCCATCGCCAGAGACACACCCAACACCAGCTAGCCTGGGCACGGACTCTGGTGAGGACGCTGCCCGGCGCCGCTGGCCCGGCAGGCAGGCTGGGGGCCCCTCTGCTCTCCAGACACCAGGTTTCTCCCTTCCCTCGGCTCTCTCCCCTGTGCTGGCCTCGTTCTCCGGGGGCTCACTGCCTGGTGCGAGGGACAGTCTCGGCAGCTCTGGGGTGACCAGTCCCTCAGCCCGATCATCCAGAGAAGAGCAAGTACCTAGCAGAGTTCTAGCAAACACCCTGGAAGACTCCCAGGCCCACTCAGGACAGGGACCCTATCGGTGTGGCCATGGGAAGGGGGCCCCTGTTGGTTGGGGCTGGCTGGATTCTTACAGACCGGAGAGAAGGTTCCCTAGACTCTTATGTCTTAGGGCCTAGAGCCGTGGTCGACAAACTGCGGCTCGCAAGCCACATGCAGCACCACATGCGGCTCCTTGGGCCCCTTGAGTGTGGCTCTTCCACAAAATACCACCTCCTGGTCGAGTCTATGTTGAAGAAGTGGCGTTAGAAGAAGTTTAAAAAATGTGGCTCTCCAGAGACATGTCAATCGTCGTCCTGCTGACCCTTGGCTCTGTGGACGAATGGGTTGCCCAGCACTGCGCTAGAGGAAGGGAGATGGCGCAGACGGAAAGGCCACCTCCACGGTGACGGCAGGTGGTTTGTTGAGCATTTGCTCTGCGCCAGGCTCTGGGCCAAGTCTCCCTCCGCGTTGTCTCCTTCGGGCCTCGTGAAAGTCTCAGGAGCCGGAGCCACTGCCGTTTCCAGTTCACGGAGGGGGAAACCTGTTGAGGGGGGTTTTCTCTCCTTCCCACGCCCAGTGCGGAAAGAAGAGTAGGGTCCAGCTACTGAGTGGAGGGGCTGGGGATTGAGAAATAACAGAAGAGAATAGATGACGCTAGATGTAGAAATAAAGCTGGGGCTTGGTGGAACGTCTGCTCTCCGATGGAGAGACAACCCAAAGGCAGCATGTTTTTTTTTTTGTTTGTTTGTTTTAATATATTTTATTGATTTTTCACAGAGAGGAAGAGAGAGGGATAGAAAGTCAGAAACATCGATGAGAGAGAAACATCGATCAGCTGCCTCTTGCACACCCCCAACTGGAGATGTGCCCGTAGCCAAGGTACATGCCCTTGACCAGAATCGAACCCGGGATCTTTCAGTCCAAAGGCCGACGCTCTACCACTGAGCCAAACCGGTTTCGGCAGGCAGTGTGTTTGTTTATACTAAAACAGAAAGGGGTTTCACATGAAAAGACCTAAAATCAAAGGAGCTTAAGTGCGCCCAGGCCCCACTCATTCCCTCATTCCCGAGGCTCAGCTGAATCTCCATTTCAAGGGCCCTCCCCCCGACACCTGAAGCAAATTAAAAGTTAATACTGAGGAACCCATCCAGCCCTTTTGGTGGATGCGTTTCCAAGACGTGGCTCTGCCTGGCGCCTCGGATTCAGCTGACACTGATTTAAAAAAATGCTCAGGTGCCTTCCCTGGGGGCCTGCCCTCTATAGAAACAGAGGGCTAAATGTGTCCAGTGAGTTGCCCCGGGTCACACAGGCAGGAAGGGGTGAGGCTGGGTTTGAACCCAGGCGGTTTAGCTCCATAACCCAAGCTCATGGCCCCCTAACTCCCAACCTGCCCGTGGCTCAGCTCCGTGCATGGACACGATGGCCGTGTTCTCATCTCCCGCTGCAGTCCCCATCTCCAGAGAAACACCACCTCCTCGGCAGGCATCAAGGACAGCCATTCCTCCTGTCCCGGGAGCTCCTGACCCAGGTCTGACTCCGCCGGCTTCCCGTTCCCCATGAAATCGCCTGTCTCTGCACAGCTGCAGGGTCAAAGGCAAATCCACGGTGTTCGAGAAGGTCAAGGCCACGGCCTCAGCCCCTGAGAAAGCCTCTGGTAGTCATTGCAGGAAGGTGCCCCCCCACCACCACCAACCTCCATCTCACCTCCCACGTGGGCTTCCATTTTTCAGAGGAAGACGGAGGCCCAGAAAGGACAAGGGAGCTTCCTGAGGTCACACAGCACGTCACTGGCGAGGCCTCTAACGGCGATCGAGTGGCTGAGGGCTGCTAGCTGGGCCACTTTCTGTCTCTGGGCCTCTAGCGCCTCCGCTGGAAAAAGCAGGCTTTCGTAATTCGAAACATCCTGAGGCTGGCTTTGTCTCAATTGGACAAGAATGAAAGTTTTGTGTTTTTTTGTTTTTTTTTACTGTATTTATCAGGATGCTTTGAATTACAAGTCATTAACTTTCCCCCCCAAGCAAGGCTCTTTAATAAGTGTTTCAGATAGGGTTGGGCTGCAGGCCCGGTGTGATCCAGAGACTCGGGGCAGCACCAGGCCCCAAGTCTACTTGTAATTCTCCTCTGTGCGTCAGCCTCGTCCCCCCAGCAGCTTCCTCCCCGGGGGTCAACACGGCAGCAGGCTCTGGCCTCACCCCTCGTACCCCATCCACAGGCCGAGAAACCGCCTGTGCTCAGCGTGCCAGTGTGGGTCACTCTGGCCTTACTGGCGTGGGTGACACGCCTGCCAGCCCTACCCAGTCCCGTTAACCCGGGGCTGTGACATGCTGATGGCCAGCCGGGTGCAGTCACAGCCCCCAGCACGGCGGGCACCTCCTCGCAGGAACCAGGGCACCGGAAAGGGGAGCAGGCTGGGAGCGGAGGCTGGGCCGTCACTGGCAGCTTCCTCTGCACTGACCCCGTCCCCTCCGAGTCTGCGGGGCATGGGGACACATACGGGCCCCTGAGAGTTGGCCAGGCACCTTGCTCCACCCCCCTGGGGCATTACACCGGGTGCGGGGGGACGGGACGGCCCTGCCTGGCCCTCCCCTGGGTCTCACCGTGCTCTTCTCTTCTTGTCTCCAGACAGAGACTACTGCAGTCTGTGTGACAAGCAGCCGATCGGGAGGCTGCTGTTCCGGCAGTTCTGTGAGACGAGACCCGGGCTGGAGTGCTACATCCAGTTTCTGGACTCGGTGGTAAGTCCCTGGTCCTGGGGGGACGAGGACCCCGGGTCTGGTCAGCGACCGTGTTTGTCCAAAGGAAGCGCAAGGCCGCGTGGTGTGGAGGGGCGTGGCGGCTAACGCGGCTGCTCCGGAGACTCCTGTGCAGACTGGAGTGTCATCTTCAGGTCTGCACCCCTGGCTGCCGTGGGGGGCCACCTCCCCGCTGGGCCTCCGTTCCTGCTGCTGTGACAGGAGGCCCTGCCGCTCCCCGTTCCGGGAGCCTGGGCCGGGCACGACTGCACGTGGGGAAGTTGCGGGGTGGTCCCAGCACCCCGAGGTTCACGCTGGACTCCCGTCGTCCCTTCCCCGCGCAGAGACGCCGTTGTCTAAGAGTCCAAAGCTCGTGTGCGTGGACTTGTTTCCTGCCCGCTGCCCGCGAGAAAGCAGGCTCCCTGAGGCCAGGACCCCGCCTCCGGGTCACCCCCGCCGGCAGAGCCCGCCCGGCCCGGCGCCCAGCCCGTGTGTGGGCACTGCCGGCGTGTCGGCGGCTTCCAGCCGGCCTGACAGCTGCTGGCGCAGGTGGCCGTGACTCACACCGCGGGGCCTGCTGCACCTGTTCTGGTCGCTCACCTGGGCAACCGAGGTGGCTGGAGGATGTGGGCGGGGGTGCGCGGGAGCTCCCCCGCCCGGCCTCTGCCCCGGGGCTGTCTCTCCTGGCCGCAGCCATCCCGGCCTCTGTCTTGGTTTAGGGGACAGCCCAGTGGGGCCTGCGTTTCTGTGTCTTCTTCCGGGTCTTGCCGTGGCTCTCTGGACTCACAAACCAAACTGCCCATTGATGGTCTCCACTGGAAGTCACGTGGACCCCTCAACGTCAGCATGTCCTACACACCCAGAACGTCTCCCGAGACCCCCCAAACTACCGGCCCTGACATGTCCCCTAGGCCAGTGACCAGCACCCCAGTCACCCAAGCCTGAATCCTTTGCATTGTCCTGGATCTCCCCTTCTTCCTCCTCCCTTTCCCCCCCGATCGAGGACCCTGTGCTGGGCCCCTTGACCCTCCCGGGACCGGCGCCCTCCCCTCCATGGCTCCGTCGTGGTCTTAGTGCAGGTTCTCGGCGTGTCTCCTGTACACGACTGCATTCTCAACCCTGGCTGAGCGGCAGAAACACCCGGGAGCCTTAAAAAAAACACCACCGCCCGTGCTCGACCGGAAGCCCAGCCTCCTCGGTGTGTGTCTCTGGGGGTTGGGGCCCAGTCTTTTCGGGGCTTTTTATTCTGGAAAATCTCAAGCCATCACGGTAAAAGTGTACGGAATGGTATAACTCCTTCACCCGCCACTTCAACAACGGTGAGCTCACGGCCGATCTTTCCCCACCCACCTGCGCGCCGCTGCGGCGTTTTGTGGCAGAGCTCACGTCCACTGTTTTATCGGCGAGCATTCCAGACGTGTCTCCGGACGAGGGGGGCTCCTGAACGAGGCCGTAGCCGCAATACCATCACCATCACTCAGACACTATTTCCCATTATCCACTGTCAGTCCGCGTTCCCACGTCTGACGGGCTCCTGTTTGGGGAACGTGTGCGCCAGCGGTTTGTAGCCGTCTTTCTCGTCCGCCCAGAAGAGTGTTCTGCGGTCGGAATTCTGCGTGCTCCTCCCCGCGTGTCATGTAACAGGTTCTTTTGTATTTCTTGTAGACTGCTCATTCATCAGGCCCATTTCAGCTGGGGGGGGGGGGGGGCTGACTTCCTAAGTGGCTTCCAGTTGCTCTCTCGGGGGACACATACTCTCTGGTTGTCCTTTCCCATAACACGCAGCCCTGGCCAGGGCTGCTCAGTGGGTAGAGCATCAGTGGCCTGTGGACCAAAGGACCCCAGGTTGGATCCCAGTCGGGGGGCACCTGCCTTGGTTGCGGCTCCATCCCCGGCCCCGGCCGGGGCACCTGCATCAGCGTGTCTCTCTCACATCCGTGTTTCTCTCTCTGTGTCCCCCTCTCTCTTCCACTCCCTCTCCAACAACCAATGGAAATGCCCTCCGGCGAGGACCCACGTCCGTAAAGTAAAGAGATATTCAGCACCCACGTCTGCTGATGAGCGAGGGGTGGCGCCACATTTGCCCGCCTTCCTGGTTTGCCAGCCGGGAAACACACCCGACGACCGCCTGGCTACCCCGCGGCAGAGTCCACACGGGGAGCGCTGTGTGCCTTTCCTGCGGCTGTGCTTTCGCGGCGCCCGCCGCTCCCTGCAGCCCCAGCCCCGCGGTGCGGGGGCGCCCAGCGGCCGCTGTGACCGGCGTGGCGCGGTCTCCTCGCGGGCCGGTGGGAGGCCTCCGGGTGGACGTGCGGGCCCCGGGAGGACCGGTGTGGCGGGCGGCCCCCGTGTGGCGGGCACTCGCCTGGCGTTTTCTGCCCTGCACCGGAGCTCGTGGTTTCCCCACGGAGCCGGCTCCTCTCCCGGGGAGCGGACGGGGGCCCGGGCGGCGTTTTAAACTTTTCCAGACTGGACTGCGCGTCCGGGCTTGGGAAGCATCGGCATCCAGGACACAGCCCGGGTTCTGGAACGTTCCAGACCTCCTACCAACAGCCCCCGCCCGCCCTCTCGCCCTCCACGTCCCGGGTCTTGTTGGGCCCTGGATTCTGGCCCTGCCCCCTGTTGCGGGGGCTCCTTCTGGCCAGGATGGCCTGGGCTGGAGGGGGGGAGCAGGCCGAGGGACCCAGGAGGGGTGTCGGTAATAGTCTGAATGTAACTAACTATACCCGACCAGCAAATGCTGTTTTTATTTTTTATACTGAACGGGACCTTGGAGTGGGACAGGAGGTTTGCTCTAAAGAAACTGCAACGTCTCATTGCAGTGGTTTCAATGACCATGTCCGCGCCAGGCCCGAGCGGCTGAAGGACTCCGAGTGAGGGCTCAGCAGGCAGTGGCGCGGTCTGACTCTGTTGGCAACAGGCTGTGAGGGGCCGGGGCGGGAGCTGGGAGCCCTGGCTGGAGGCAGCTGGAGTCCAGTGAGAGCTGATGGTGGCACAGCCCCATGCCAGCATCTGGCAGTGGTGAGAGTGGCTGCATTTGGGGCATGTTTTGAAAGCAGAGTTAACAGTATTTCTTTTTATTTTTAATACTTACCCGGGGATATGTTTTAGTGATTTTTAGAGCGAGATGAATGGAGAGCGAGCGAGCGAGAGAGAGAGAGAGAGAGAGAGAGAGAGAGAGAAGGAGAGACATCGATGTGAGAGAAACATTGGTCAGCCGCCTCCTGTATGCACCCTGACCGGGGATCGAACCCGCAACCTTTGGGTGTACAAGATGATGTTCCAACCAGCTGGGCCCCCGGGCAGGGCGGGCGCTCGCAGTGTTTCTGATGTATTGGGGGTGAGAGAGAAGACATACGGATGACTGAAAAGTGTTGGCCAGAGCCACCCGGAGGATGGAGTCAGAGGGCGGCTGAGGGAGGCCCGTTGGGGGGGTGCCCTCAGCTAGAGACGCCCATCAGACATGCGAGGGGAGGTGGCCCTTCGGGTCTGTAGCTCTGTGAGGAGTCTGAACTGGGCCGTTGTCCCCGCACAGCGGGCGCTTAGAGCCGCGGGCTGGGTGAGCTCACCACGGAGATGCGTGTGGATGGCGAGGGCACGAAACCCCAGGCCCAGCCCCGGACCCGGGCGCCCCTTTTGGAAAGACGGCGCGTCGGCAGCCGTGGGACCTGTCTGGAGTTGATGAGGCGGAGCCGGCGAGCTAACCAGGAGCCAGCGGAATTTTCCGGCCGGGCCTCGGCAGCCGCTCAGTCGGGCGGAGGAGGAGAAAGCAGCCGGGGACGGCCCCGCTCCGTCCTGCGGCCCGGCCGGCCCGGGGTTTCGGTCGGAAGATGTGAGCGTGGCTCCGGGTGTCGACGTGCCAGATGCTCTTA
Source organism: Antrozous pallidus (assembly GCA_027563665.1). Taxonomy (NCBI): domain Eukaryota; kingdom Metazoa; phylum Chordata; class Mammalia; order Chiroptera; family Vespertilionidae; genus Antrozous; species Antrozous pallidus. The sequence continues at coordinate 121,011,484 of CM050510.1, forward strand.
CGCACTCCCCGCTGCCACTCAGAGAGGCCGCCCGCCCGTCTCCCCGTCTGTCTGCGTCTCTGGGCATCGGCGGCCCGTTCAGCGCCCAGCCTGACGTCAGGTGCGGCCTCCGGAGACACCTCTTACGCAGAAGCCTTTATTGAGTTTTCCGGGCTGGGCGTGACGCTCGTCTGAAATACCTGTTTGCTCCCTCCACCCGGACGGGACGCCGAGGAGGGAGAGGGTGGCACTGTGCGGCGTGCCGCCCGGCGCCCCGGGGCTCGGTTCGCGCTGTCCTCGCCGGCCCGTCTCTCGCCGGAACTTCTGCCAAGTGGAGTTTATGGAAAATAACCCGTCCTGTCGGGCTCTGACCTCACCCTCGGGAAAGGCTGGTCTGCAGGAGCCCGGCTGCTTTCGAGCCAGAGCAGGGTGGGCGGGGAGCGGTGCGGGGGGCCGCAGAACTATCTGTGCACCTCCCCAGACCGCGGGGTAACTCGGCCTTAGCCGTGCTTGTCGAGGGGCTCCTGGGAACCCAAGAAGGACGCCCCCTCCCCTTCCCACCGAGAAATAGAGTCAGTGGCCTCAGTGAGGGCTAGGGCTAGATTTGGCTCCTGGAGGGCAAGGAGGGTTTGCCCAGCTGGTCACGGGGGCAGAAGGGCTTCCGGGTGAGCGTCAGCCTGCACAGGCCGATGGCGTCTTGCCACGGTCTCTGAAAAATGGATGTACTTGCCCTTGCTGGTTTGGCCCAGTGGATAGACTGTCAGCCTCTGGGTTCAGTTCCCGTCGGAGGACACATGCCTAGGTGGCAGGCTCCTCCCCAGCCCGAGAGCCGGGCGGGGCACGTGCAGGAGGCGGCCAATGGATGTGTTTGTCTCCCACAGATGTCTCTGTCTCTCCCTCTCTCTCCCGCTCTCCCACAAGGGTCAGTGGTGAGGACTCACAACTAAACGGACGTGCTGGCCCCGGTTGGTGCGGCTCTGCTGGGCGTTGCCCATGCCCCCGAGTGGTTGCCGGCTCCATTCCCGGTCAGGGCACAGGCCCGGGTTGCGGGCCCGATTCCCAGTGCGGGGCACGCAGGAGGCAGCCGGTCAGTGTTCTACGCTCACATTGACGTTTCTCTCTCTCTCCCTTCCTTTTCCTCTCTCTCTAAAGATCAATGGACGTATCTCTTTTTTAAATGGACATGCTTCTTCTCTAACCTGTTTGCTGGGAGCCTCGTGGCCTCTGAGCTTGTTGACACCCTGCCGTGGCCACACTGGGCCTCTTCTCTCGGGGGACGGGAGGCCCGGCAGATCCCCAGCCAGACCCACTCAGCACACACTTGCCGGAGGCTTCCCGTGTCGCGCTGTGTCCCGGCCGCTGGGCACTGTGGGGGGAGCAGGGCAAGCACGGTCCTGCGCCCTGGAGCTTGCGTTCCGATTACATGAGAGATTGGAAACACCTGTGAACTCAAACTAGCGGTCAGTTCGGATGCATTTATGACCTCATCGTTTTGTGGGTCAAGATTTGGAAATGACCCAGAAACAGAGAGTCATCGAACTGACTGTCAAAACTCAGAGGAAAGGTGGGGACTCGTATGCATACATGTAAGCATTACCAATGGACACAGACACAGAGGGGAGAGGGCATGTGCAGGGGGGTGGGGGGAAATTATATTGGAATAGCTAACCAGGGGGGTACTTGAAATATCAGGGGGACCATGCTGTAAAGTATATGATCACCTAACCACTATGGTGTGCACCTCTACCTCTCTGAGCCTCGTGTCCAGCCTGTAGACGAGCGGATGGGATTCCTTCCAGACCCACCATCCCGTAGCCCTGTGATTCAAATGACCGCAGCGTCCATGTTTCTTCCTTGGAGGAAGTCATTGTATCCTGATGCTCCGTTAGAGGAGAAATGGTCATGAGCAGAAACTCACTGACTCGGGATAGAAATGTGCCTGGTCGCCTCTGGGCGTCCCAAGTGCTGCCTGCGCTTCCCGTTTTCTAGGAAGGTCTGGGGAGAAACTGGCCCTAGACTTGGGGTCCAGAGGTCACCTTGAACTGGGGCGAGAAGGCTGGGCATCTAACTCCGCAGAGGAGGAGCCAGGGGGCAGGGGTTTCGGTCGTCTGCGCTGATGCCATTGTCTCTGCCTCCTCTGAAATAGCTGTGCTTTGGGGCTGAGAGTGACAGATCCTCGAGGGAGTGGGAGATGTTGAAATGGTTGTGAACAACTTACAGTCAGTTCCCGTGTACCCCGGGCTTCTCGTCAGCTCCGGGCTCTCATGCACTTGGCCAAGGGCACCCTGGGCGGGGACGGGGCCCCTCGGGGTCCAGGGAAGTCAAAAGGCCCGCCTTTCAGAGGCCCCGCTTCTCCAGGGCCGGGGCCCCCGGCTTGGTCTGCTGCCTCGAGTTCTAATTGCTGGGTGGTGTTGACAAATGCTCTGGGCTGGGAGGACCAAGTCCCAGCCTTGCCACTGCCCCTGGGCAACTCCACCGAACCCCCCTCCACCGCCCCTGCGTTTCGCATGCGAATGAAGGGGGTAAGGGTAGCCCTCGCCCTCCCACTCATTTCCTGGGCTCTTTGGAGGTTCCGGTAAGAGCGTCTGAACGACCTCTGTGTGTTCACTTTGTAAGCTGAAAAATCGCCAGAGCTGAGGCAGCCATAGTATTGTTTTCTCTCGCGAAGCAGAACCCCGGCAATGGCCGTCGCTGTGGAGCTGTTAGTTGAGTATTTACTACGTGCCCGGCCCGGGGCGGAGAGCTTTCCCACGTTCTGGCTGTGCAGTCGCCCCAGAGTCCGTGCTTTTTCCGTGTGCGTGTCCCAGAGGTCAGCGTTGTCCAAGGTCACCCAGCTTGGAAGGCCCGAGTGGCCAAAGGCAGCCTCTCGGGGTGGGCCTCCCACTCTGGTGGCCTGTTATTTTCCAGCGACGTCCTTTGATTTATCTGTGCCCGTGGCTCTCGGCCGGCTTCCTGGCATCTCAGCCTCAGCTGCCCGGATGCCCGGCCCTCGTCGCCAGCAGGTCTGACGCGGGTGGGGCGGCTGAGGCCCGGGCGCCAGTGTCGGCTCCCCAGGGATCCATCCGGACGGGCAGCCCAGAGGGAAGCCGCTGTCCCGGGCACGTGTCCACGCGGGTGCAGGGCAGGCCGGACGGGATGCCAGGGCCAGCCTGCCCTCCCCGGGCCTCAGCTCCCTGCCCTGTCGGAGGGGACGGGCCGCTCCAGGGAGTCTTCTCCTGGGGCCCCGGAGGCTCTGGAACCCTGACACTCGTGAGCAGATCTCTGACTGTTCTTGCCCTTCTTCTGTTTTAGGCAGAGTATGAAGTGACTCCAGATGAAAAACTGGGAGAGAAAGGGAAGGAAATTATGACCAAGTTCCTCACCCCTAAGGTAAGAGCCGCCCACGCTCCACAGCAGGAGGACCGGGAGGCCTGGACCAGGCACGTGGGCCCCGGATCTGTGCTGGGCCGCGTGGCTGCCCTGGGTCTCCAGAGATCCAGAATCTCCATCCTTCCCCAGAGAGTGCCCATGCCTGGCGGGACCGACCCGGACGCCCGGCCAGGCCAGCAGGTGGCGTGAGGGTCCTGGTGGCGGGGAAGGGTTTGGGGGAGGTGGGAGGGGAAGAGGGTGGCCGAGGCTGTGTTGGCAAAGGCCATGTCAGTTGAACACATAACAGACTGCGGAGAATTCTGACCCCACCTCGGGAGCACCCCTTGTGGCTGAAGGAAGAGAGGCAGTGCCACCTCCTTCCATTCCCCCACCCGGGGCCCTGGCCGCCTTGGTCCCTGGAACTTGTGTCTTCTTCCCCCCACTTGACATCAGTGTGTCCTCCGTCCATGTCGGAGAGGCTGGCCTGGGGCTGGGTGTGCGTCCCGGCTCTGCCACCCACACAGTCCCGTTTCCTCTGGGCCTCAGATTCCTTTTCTTAAAGGGGCCCTCCCCCCAGACCCACCTCCCGGAGGCCCTGAGAGCCTGAGGCCAGCATGCGGACGGCTTTGTGTGCGTTCCTGCCCGCACCCTGCGGGCAGCGGGGCCCTCATCCTCCCCCAGGACCCGGACTCTGTGGGTGCCAGCCCCCCAGGAAGCGTGCTCCTCGCGTCCAGGCTGCTGGCGGAACACAGGCGCCGTGGCCCGGGTGGTGGGGTCCTGCTGCCCGTCCCTCACACCGGTGGCCGGGGTGGCCACACCCAGGCCCGGAGGTCAGGAAGCGGCTCGCTCCTGTCGCCACAAGACCGTGGTTGTGCTCTGCCCAGGCCTCAGTGCTCTTGGCTGTATAATGGCTTCACCCCCGAGGGTCCCTGCAGGCTGGACAGTCGCAGACTCTGCCCTCCCCCAGCCCACCCCGAGGGCAGGACAGGTTTGCACAAGACAAGAACCCAGCGAGAAGCAGAGGAGACGCTTCTAGGCAGGGAGAGGTGTGCGTTGCCGATGGGACACAGAGACTCCCGGGGTGCGACATTTGGGCCCTGAAGAAAGGCGGCCCCTGAGCCACCCCAGAGTATTAATCGGTTGACCCTTAATCAGCTTCACTCAAAAGGCCCTCCCTGCCTGCCACCTGGAGTGCTAACCCCTGGCCTGTGAGCCTGGACGATGGCACTGAGGCTGGGGCGGCCTGAGCCGGGGGTGCAGGTACCCGGTGGACTCCGCTCGGGAGAAAGGGGGGTCGGGCGGGGGAGTGGACAGAATCCAGGCCGCGTGTAGCAGCGCCTCCAGCAGCAGCTGGGCTGCCGAAAGCCTGCAGCCTCTTGTGAAGGCAACCCCTTCCCCCGGGGCTTTAAGAACGACAGCTCACGGACTGGGCGCCTACGGGAGCCAGACGCCACCTCGATGTTGTCTGTGAGGGAGCGCCACCTCCGGACAGAGAGGAGAGACAGACAGACAGCCTGTGTACAGGCAGCGCGGCCCTCATCTCTGCCCGCCTGCCTGGGCAGAGAGGAGAGACAGACAGACAGACAGACAGCCTGTGTGCAGGCAGCGCGGCCCTCATCTCTGCCCGCCTGCCTGGGCAGAGAGGAGAGACAGACAGACAGACAGACAGCCTGTGTGCAGGCAGCGCGGCCCTCAGCTCTGCCCGCCCGCCGGGCGCCCGGCAGACGGTGGCAGCCTCGTGTATGGAGGACCCACTGTGTGCGGCACCGTCTCCCTTGGTCTGGCTGTGGCCGTGTGGCATGCTTCTGTCGGCTCCCCCTGAGGGGGGGGGAGCGGGAGGCTCTGGAGAGGCTGTCCCTGTCCCGGGTCGCACCGCCGGGAGCCCTGGGTCCCCGTGGTGCACAGTTTCCCACGCCGGCCCCCTCGCTGCGGCCCGCCCCGCCCCGTCCCGCGGCTCCGCTGCCCGGCTGATCTCGGCGAGGATTAAGAAGGGGCTCTGCCCCGCCTCGCCGACTCCTTCTGCCCATCCGAGGGGCTACCCTCTCTCCCCACGTGGCCAGCCTCACCCACAGCCTCTGCCAGTGGCCCGCAGGCCCAGCGCCCGCAGCTCAGCCAGTTTGACGAGGGCCTCGGCGCTGCCAGCAGTGTTTTCCCACGGGCGCCTCGGGTTTTGACGTTTAAACGCACCCGTGTTATGGCCCGGGGCCGGGGCCGGGGCCGGTGGCGGAAGGGGTCCGTGGGCCGACTGGTTTCCGACAATAAGTTCTGCGCCGCCTTCCCCACCTTCCTGTGGCCGCTCTCTCGGGGGCCCGCTTCCCTCCCGGTCCTGCAGACGAGAGCGAGGGCAGCTAGTGGGGCGGCTGTTGTCCCCAAGCCCAGGTTGTCCTTACCTTGAGTCTCTCAAGATGCAGCTCAGTGTCCGGGCTCCAGGGCCGTTTTCCAAAGGGGGGACATATCATGCTGACCAGGAAGCACCTCTGGGACCTTGTCCACTATCAGCAGCGCCAAGGCCAGGAAACCCTGGTGCAGAGGGGGGGCGGGGGGAGAGGTCAGTTTTTGCAGGAGGGGAAGGTAGAGGGGCCGAGCCTCTGGGCGGCAGGGCCAGGAAGACCTTGTCGGGGACTTCGACATCATCCCAAAGGCAGTGGGGGCCGCCATGGACAGTCTAGAGCAGTGGTGAGCAAACGGCAGCTCGTGGGCCACGCTTTGCCGCTCTGTTGACTAACGGGTTTGCCGACCACTGTCACACACTACCCTTTACCTCTCTGCACACAGTACGCCACAATTGCCTAATCCTCACGGCTTCCAGCTACACGGTAATATTTAGTCTAGTCCAGTGGCTGGCAAACTCATCAGTCAACAGAGCGGCAAACTGCATTGAGCCGAATGTGGCTCGAGAGCCGCAGTTTGCCAGCACTGGTCTAGACTGATCCCTCTGACCGCACGGAGGAGAAGTGGGAGGGGAGACTGGAGGCAGGAGACCACCCAGGGACCTGCCGCAGGGGCTGGGGGATGACCCAGTCCGGGCGCTGGTCCCCGAGTGGGGCAGGCGCCCAGGAAAGACAGAGCTGGAGGAGGGTCATTCGCTCGCGGGGCGGAGACGATGGCACCTGCTCTGAGTGTCCCCTGCCCGGCACCGCCCTAGACACAGTCTCGTTCGTCGCCAGTCGGTGTGGCGGAGGCGGTGAGGGGGCTGGGAAGCTTCCCCATGGACCCTCGCCTCCGTCCTCGGGTCTCTTTCTGGGCAGCTGGCACTTGCCTGGCATGTGTCCCCCAGTGTCTGGCTGTTTGCTGGGACCGTTCCTGCTCCATCAGAGCTTACGCTCAGAGTCGAATTCTGCCCCCGCTGCCCCCCGCCCCGGGCGATGATGCTCTTCAGACCCGCCAAGGCCCCTCCTCGGAGGCTGCCCGAGTCCTGCAGCCAGTGCCCCCGCGGCAGCCTTGCTCAGGGGGCGTCAGAGGACGCAGCCGGGGGCGGGGCTCTGGGGGACAGGCGGAAGCTGGGGGGGGAGCGCAGACCAAGGCCGTGGGTGCGTGGGAGGTGAATTTCAGCCCCTGGTAGACTGCGTTGGAAGCCAGACTTGGCTCCTTGGCACGTGGCCTGGGGAACTAACGTGCCTTAACCTCTCGACGACGCAGGATGGTGGTGGGCGTCACGAATACCAGCCAGGGCAGAGCCAGGGGCTGGCCCAGGTCAGCCTCTCGCTCAGCGGCGCTGTCCTCTGACAGCCCCCTCCCTGTCTGCGCTTTCAAAGTCGGGCTGCCGAGCGAGGAAACCCTCAGACTTGAGCTCCAGCTGTGGGGTGTGAGAGGCCGAAGAGGGGTCCGCAGGGGCCCCCGCCGTGGAGGGCTGGCCAGAGAGGCCGCCCTCATTGAAAGGCACCGCGAGAGTCAGGACAGCTGAGCCCAGGCCACAGGGCTCCCCGCGATGGACATTTCCTGCTTTCTCACGCAGAGTGATTGTGTCTTTAGCGCTCCTGGGTGAGACGGGGGTCCTGCCACTTGTGTGGCTCCACCGCCGTAAAGATGCTGTCACACGGTCACCTCCAAAGGGGGACAGAAGCGTGACAGGCACATGAGCCTTAGCTGCCTTGGCCCAGAGCGACAGCCACTTCCTCTCCCAGTCCACTGGCCGACCGGGGCGGGGGGTGGGGGGGTGGCCAAGAAAGGTGAAGACTACTGCTCTGTCTCTGCTAGCAGATACTGCCTAACCAGAGAAAGAATCATGGGAACCCTCGCCGGGTAGCTCAGCTGGTTAGAGCAGTGGTCGGCAAACTGCGGCTTGCGAGCCACATGCGGCTCTTGAGCCGCGGTTTGCCGCTCTGTTGACTAACGAGTTTGCCGACCACTGGATAGGGGCTTAATCACAAGGAACAACAGCAGCCTGTCATTATTGGAATCGAGAGTCTAGGTCAGTGGCTCTCGAGCTGTGGTTTGCTGATCACTGAATAAGTGGAGCAGCGAATCTCTCTCTCAAATCAATAAATTAAAATCTTAACAAAAGAATCATGGGTTTTATCTATTCGTATACATCTTGCTCAAGGTAGGCTGGGGGATTCCGGGAGGCACACGGTGTATTGCTTCTTCCCCATGTTCTCATCCCCAGCCCCCAGCTGACAGCATTGTCTGTGTGGCAGGCCAGTCTCTGGGCTGGCGAGTCAGCCAGGAGCATGGCACTTCTTTTTTGTTTAATACTAGTGGTCCGGTGCACGAAATTCGTGCACGCGGTGGGGGGGGGGTGTCTCTCAGCCCAGCCTGCATCCTCTCCAGTCTGAGACCCCTGTAGGATCGGGCCTAAACTGGCGGTCAGACAACCCCCTCGCAACCCGCTCCTAACCACTCACCTGCCTGACAGCTTGATCATCCCTAACCACTCTGCCTGCTGGCCTGATTGCCCCAACTGGTCCCCTCTGCCCCCCCACCAGCCTGATCACCCCCAACTGCCTTCCCCTCCTGACCTGATCTACCCTAATGGCCTCTGCCTTGCCCCCCCCCATGGCTTTGTCCTCGGGGGCTGGGCTGCGATTGGGGACCCCTGGCACCCGCGCTAAGTGCCGACCTGGCTGGCCTTCCCCAAGGGCGGCTGGATCACCCTGGGGCTGGGGCTGGGTTGCGATCTGGGACCCCCTGCGCCGGCGACACCCGTTCTGTCCCTCCGTGGGGCCCTGGCCTGGGGAGCAGACACTGTGCTGGCGGCCCCGCCCCTCGCACCCCACCCCTTGTCTCTCACGTGCCTCGGCCCTGCTCCCTGCTCCTGATTGGCTGGTAGCGTAGCGAAGGTCTGGTCAAATTTGCATATTACTCTTTTATTGGATAGGATTTTTATTGATTTCGAAGAGGAAGGGAGAGGGACAGGGAGAGAGAGATAGAAGCATCGATGATGAGAGAAAATCATTGATGGGCTGCCTCCTACACACTCCCTACTGGGGATCAAGCCCACAGCCCAGGCGTGTACCCTGACCAGGAGTCAAACTGTGACCTCCTGGTCATTGGTCGACGTTAAACCAGAGCCATGCTGGCTGGGCAGCATGACCTGTCTCACAGCCATGGAATAGGGTCAGACACGTGTGCGGGGCTCTGAATGGAATCACACATGAGTGCTGGGCTCTGGATGGAGTCAGACACGTGTGCGGGGCTCTGGATGGAGTCAGACACGTGTGCGGGCTCTGGATGGAGTCAGACACGTGTGCGGGGCTCTGGATGGAGTCAGACACGTGTGCGGGGCTCTGGATGGAGTCAGACACGTGTGCGGGGCTCTGGATGGAATCACACATGAGTGCTGGGCTCTGGATGGAGTCAGACACGTGTGCGGGGCTCTGGATGGAGTCAGACACGTGTGCGGGGCTCTGGATGGAGTCAGACACGTGTGCGGGGCTCTGGATGGAGTCAGACACGTGTGCGGGGCTCTGGATGGAGTCAGACACGTGTGCTGGGCTCTGGATGGAGTCATGACACGTGTGCGGGGGCTCTGGATGGAGCACATGAGTGCGGGGCTCTGGATGGAATCACACATGAGTGCGGGGCTCTGGATGGAGTCAGACACGTGTGCGGGGCTCTGGATGGAGTCAGACATGAGTGCGGGGCTCTGGATGGAGTCAGACACGTGTGCGGGGCTCTGGATGGAGTCAGACACGTGTGCTGGGCTCTGGATGGAGTCAGACACGTGTGCGGGGCTCTGGATGGAGTCAGACATGAGTGCGGGGCTCTGGATGGAATCACACATGAGTGCGGGGCTCTGGATGGAGTCAGACACGTGTGCGGGGCTCTGGATGGAGTCAGACATGAGTGCGGGGCTCTGGATGGAGTCAGACACGTGTGCGGGGCTCTGGATGGAGTCAGACACGTGTGCGGGGCTCTGGATGGAGTCAGACACGTGTGCGGGGCTCTGGATGGAGTCAGACACGTGTGCGGGGCTCTGGATGGAGTCAGACACGTGTGCGGGGCTCTGGATGGAGTCACACATGAGTGCGGGGCTCTGGATGGAGTCAGACACGTGTGCTGGGCTCTGGATGGAGTCACACATGAGTGCGGGGCTCTGGATGGAGTCAGACATGAGTGCGGGGCTCTGGATGGAGTCACACATGAGTGCGGGGCTCTGTAGAGATCTGGGCAGCTCGCCTCCCAGGTGCCTGCAGGTCGGAGTGATACAGGGGACAGGTGTTCAGCGGCAGGACTGCTCTGGGCTGGGAAATATTGATAACAACAATGAATGTTCCTGAAAGCAGTATTATATACTGTGATCATTCACCACTACAGACTCCGTTTTAAAGTACTGGCTGTACGGAGATATCATGCACATACCGTGACATTCACCCTTTCAAAGTATACAGTTCAGTGATTTTTAAAACGTTCGGCGTTTACATCGTGCACCATTATCTGATTCCAGGACATTTTATCAGCCCCGATAGAAACTCTGCACCCATTAGTAGCATCCCTCTCTTTCCCTTTTCCTTCCAGCCCCTGGCAACTACTAATTGCTTTCTCTCTCTATGGATTTGCCTCTTGTGGGCATTTCACACAAACAGAATCCTACAATGTGTGGGTTTTGTGACTGACTTCTTTCCCTTAGCGCGGTGCTGCTCACAAGCCACATGCAGCCCGCAAGCTGCGGCTGCCGCTCTGTTGACTAATGACTTTGCCGACCACTGCCTAGCGTGTCTTCAAGGTTCGTCCAGGTGTGGCATGTGTCCGTACCTCATTCCTTTATGTGGGTGAACAACGTTCCATCGTGTGGATACCACATTTTATCTCTCTTCCCATCCACTGACAGGGACTCGAGTTGTTCCCCCTTTAGCTACTATGAATAACGCTGTGAACATGCATGCACAAGTTTTAGCGTGGACATAGGTTTTCATTTCTTCTGGGGATACACTTAGCAGCGAAATTGAGGGTTACATGGTAACTGGATGTTTAACCCTTGGGGACCTGCGGGCTGTTTTCAAAGTGGCTGCACCAGTTGGCATTCCCACCAACAGGGGATGAGCGGTCCCTATGTCTCTACATCCTCCTCCACACGTGACATCTTCTGTCTTTTTTATCTTATTCATCCTAGTGGGTGCGAAGTGGTACCTGGTTGTGGTTTGATTTGCATATCCCTAATGACTAATGAATGATGCTGGGCGCCTTTTCACATGCTTTTGGGCAATTTGTATGTCTTCTTTGGGGAAACGCCTATGCAAGTCCTTTGCCAGTTTTAAATGGGTTTGTTTGTCTCCTTCCTGTTGAATTTTAGGAGTGCTTTGTACATTCCAGATTCAACTTCCTTATCTGATAGGTGACTTGCAAATATTTTCTCCCATTCTGTGGGTTGTCTTTTTACTTCCTTGGCAGTGTCGATGGGAGGGTAAAGATTTTAGATTTTTATGAAACTGAGATTGGTTTGTGTGTGTGTATGTGTGTGTGTGTGTGTGTGTGTTTTGTTTTGTTTTGTTTTTTTACTTGTGTTTAAATGACTTGTTTTTACTTTGTCTTACCTGTCCTTGTAAGAAGGCCTTGCTTTGGGCGGGAGCAGGGTGTGTATGGGGACAAAGTAACCAAATCCTAGTGCACTGAACGAAAGCACACGGATCTGCCTTTCTGTGGAGAACCGAAGCCCAAGGGCCTGCTGGGAATACATGGGCCAGCCCTGCTCCTTCGGCAGTGATCCGGCTGTCTCCTAGTTGACATGACTGTTCTGTAGGCTGTCTGTGTCCAGCCCTGCAATGCCAGCTTACACCCCTGTTCTCGGCTCTCCCTGAAATGCCTATTAGTGTGCCCATTTTACAGGTCAGGCAACCGAGGCCGGGGAAGGCAAGAGGCTGGTTTAGAACAGCGGAGGCAGGCTTACGTGGAGCCCCTGAGGACCCTGCTTTGGCAGCAGTGTCCGCAGGACACCCCGCTGTGGTTCATTTTAATCAGGCCCGTGAGCAACTGGGCCTGGTCTCCAGCTTTGGGCTGCTCCAGCCCAACCACTGTGGCCTGGCAGGCAGGACAGTGGAGTCCAGGGGAGCTCCATCCTGGGGGAGGGACCGCCGAAAGGGCCTGTGCGGCTGTCTCTGACAGCGAGGGGGACAGGTGTGCTGGAGCAGCCGTGTTCTCTGGTGGGCCGGGGGGGGGGGGGGGGGGGGGGGGATGCTGGGAAGGCGCCGCCCTGGCAGGCAGCCCTGGGAGAGCATTTCTTGCAGGAGGTCCGCTGGCAGCATAGTGTTCTCTGGACCTGCACAGCCACAGGCCTCTTTGTTTCTGTAACAATGACAGGGTAGGCAGGGAAGTTTGTTCTCATTAAGGGGGTGAGGGGGGTGTTACCCAACAGCCCCAGTCCCTGCACAAACGAAGACCTATTCCTGGTGCTGGTTTGGCCCTCAGGAAACACCCACGTTTTACAAAGCACAGCAGTCTGAGCCAGCCTGAGCTGGCCGGCTGCTCCTCAGAGGCGGGCAATCCCCCCGCCCCTGGGGCAGTTAGCAGCTTCAGGCCTTGTCCGGTTTCACGCGGGACCCGGTCCTGCCACTTCCCTGCTGGGCCTCCTCGGAGCCTCAGTTTGCCCATCTGAGTAAGGGGCTCCCGGCCACCAGTCATTCTCAAGCACCTTCGCGGTGTGGGCTGTCACTGCATCCACCCTTACAATTATTTCCGTGCATTTTCCCTTCAACCAAGCCATCTTCTAACAGAAAATGGAAAGGAAACTTTGCCTCAGGGACACATCTGGAAAACCAGCATCGACTGGTCGTACATAAAGATGACTGGAAACACGGATAATGAGGCTCTGAGCCCGAAGCCTCCTTTCTCTGTCTGAAGGAGGTTAGCGAGGGTTGGAGATGCGTTAGCAAGATGGCAGCCCCCACTGAGACTTCCTCCTTCAGCCCGGGAGGCTTGAGGGCTTAAAAGGGACGGCCTTGCCCTGAACGGTGTGGCTCCGTGGATAGAGCGTCGGCCTGCGGACTGAAGGGTCCTGGGTTCGGTTCCGGTCAAGGGCATGGACCTTGGTTGCGGGCACATCCCCAGTAGGGGGAGTGCAGGAGGCAGCTAATCGATGTTTCTCTCTCATCGATGTTTCTGACTTTCTATCCCTCTCCCTCTCTGTAAAAATCAATAAAAAATATATATTTTTTAAAAATAAAAGGGATGGCCTTTTCCCTAAGTGGTTCAATATTATTTGCCTTCAGAGACCACCCCAGCATCTTTGGGAAAATCCTGGGGTAATGACTCCCCCGCCACGGTGCACTTTAGAAATGCTGGCTTGTTGAAAGACGGTGTGACCCAGGCCAAGAGCAGGAGTCAGCTTGTCCTCTGGTCTCCCTTCCTGGGGTGGCTGGCCTTGGGGGAGCCGATGTAGAATCTGACTGACCATCGGACCGTGCCTGGGTTTCCAGGGCAACCGGGACACAGAACCTGGGTGGCTTAGGCACATCCCTCTGTTCCAAGTGCCTGCCCCGTCTCTGTGGGGTTTGGGACCCCAGCCACTGGCCCTTGGACCCCCTTTTCATCTCTGCTAAGATGGCTCGGCCCTCGTCTGTCTCCCAGCACCCAGAACAGCCTCTGTTCTCAATGAGACTGGTGAGCTTTGGAGTCCCCTTGCTTGAGCCCCTGGAGGGGCAGCTGGGCCAGCTCTTCCCACTTCCTGCCACCGACTTTTCTCAAGCCACACAGTGGGGGAAGGGGGAGGGAGCAGGGAGAGAGGAAAACAAAAACAAAGCCACATTTGGGCTCACTACCTCTCCTGGGGCAAGACAGCTGAGAGCTGGCTTCTGTTGGCCAACTGCTCCGTGCCCAGAGCTTCATGTTGAACTCGGCCCCCATAACCGCCAGCTGAAATGGTGAGAAATGGGGGCTCAAAGAGGTGCAGTCATTGCCCAAGAATAGCCAGAGTGGGGAGCTGACCCCGGGCCTGTCCTCTTCCCACTCCCCTCCCGGCCACAGGCCTGTCACTGGGCCTCACTCCCCTGGGAGGAGTGACGAGGGGACTGGCCGGGTGCCTCCCACTCTCGCTGCCTATAAAGAGAAGACCTGTAGCCAGGCCCGGCTCTTACTGTGCCCCAAACACGGTGTTACTTCTTCAAAAGTTAATCGAAGATGAAATCCCCCCAGATCAGCCTCCCGGGTGCTTCATGGCTGAGTAGGTCCGGGAGGGCAGGTGGGCCGAACTGGGGCTGTACCGGCCGGCCAGTCTCTCTAGCGATTGGCCCTGAGCCTGGACACTGACTGCCACTTTGCTCGGTGTCCTTAACATTTTCTCATGTCGCGATCGCCCTCCACAACATTGTCAGTGACTGTGTACCTGTCCTTTCAATAGACAGACCTTTTTTTCTCCCCCCCACCCCATCCCCATCCCCATCCCCATCGCCGCCCCCAACCTCCTGGAAAACAATTTCTCTTTGCCCGAAGCCTGGTTTTTCCTCTTCCGGCTCCTCCTGCTGGTCTGGAGCCTGGCGTGCCAGCTGGGGCTCCTCACAGCAGGCCGAGCATGCCCGTCCGGGTCCCTCTTCCTTTCTCGTGACCTTCCAGGTCAGAGAGCTGGCTGTTCCTTTGATGCTGGTGGAGCCAGCTCCGGCTCTGACCCCGTTCCCATGTGTGGATAGTATTTCCTGCCCAGGGCCCCTCTCCTTCGAGTGGCCGGAGCCAGGGGAGTCAGCCGTAGGCTCCTGAGGATGCCCCAGCCCCCAGCCTCTGCCCTGGCTGGGCAGTGAGGCGGGTCCCTGGTGCCGTGTGTGGCCTGACAGGTGGGCCTCGGGCAGAGGGATGACATTACCGGGGAGGGGCTCGGTTGGATCCCCTGGATCTTCCTGCCCCTCCTGCCCCCCCCCCCCCCCAAGCCCCACGGAATGAAATCCTCACTTCCAAGATATTTCCAACACAATTGCAAAGCAGGGCCGGTCGGGAAGCCATGGGACCAGAGGGTGTCCTGGAAAGATGGAAAGTTGGCTCGCCACACCCTGGCCTCTCACGCACAAGGAACAAGGGACCGTCCCCGCGGGAGCACCCTGCACCCGGCCCCTCGACCGAGCTCCCCTGGAGGACTGACTACCTGGACGAGGCCGGGGACCCAGAGCAGAGCTGGCTGGATGCTCGCCAGAAACAACCCTCCCGCTTCTCCAGCTCCCGGGAGCGGCCCGCGGCCCCCCTCGCGCTCTGGGCCGCTGCCAGTCGTGACGGGGACTGTCGGACTGACAGCCCGCTGGCCCCTCCGCCTCTCCAGGCACATCTCGTTCTGTTGGTCATCCCGTTTCGCTTTTGACGTAAAGGGTCAAGGTCTGGGCCAGGGTTGCGTGTGTGTTTTCCTTCCTTCCTCATTAAGGCTGCCGGCCCCCGGGCCCTGGCTGAGCCCGGAAACATCCTCTCCCGGCCTGACCTCTCGAAGGCCCTCAAGCCTCATTCTGCGAAGCCGCTCGGACAGCACAGGAAGTGTGGGTCAGGGTCCTGGGTGCCCCAAACTGCTCCGCCCTTCTCGAAAGGCTGTGGGTTTTCTCAGGGGCTGTGTCTGCACGTTGCTCACCCAGGGACGTGATTCCTGGGACAGAAGGTGGCCAGGCAGCAGGGCATCGTGGGAAAGGGCTGGAGCCCCTCCCTCGGCACTTCCTGGCCTCGTGGCCCCCCCACTCTCTGATCTCTGTGAGCCTGCTGTGTGTCTGGGGTCCTCAGGGTCATCTTCAATGTGTCCAGAGAAGCGTCCATTAGCCACAGGCCTCAGGATACCTCCCAGTGGGCCAGAGCCCTCCCAGGGGCCGAACGAAGATCCCTTACATCCCCTGGGCCCTGTCACACCTCACCTCAGCCATGAACCCGCTGCGTCCCCTGTGGCCGCCCCGCTGAGCCCTCCCCCTGGAGGCCACACTCAGCTGCCCTCCGTCCCGTCCCCCTTTAACTCCCGCCGTTGGCCAGGTGAGCTGGTCTGTGAGTCCTGGGAGTGGACCATGCACTGGGCACAGCCTGGGCACTCGGGGACCCTGTGTGGCTGGCGGACTGGGTCAGCCCGACCCTCTGGGGAAGCTCGGCTCCCTGCGCTCTCGCCGGTGGCAGCAGCAGCAGCACCACCCCCAGCTCCGCCTGCAGAGCCGGCTCCGTCCCCCGCAGGGCCTTCCTGGCAGCGTAACCAGCGATGCCAGGGTCAGGGTTCCCCCCAGATCGGTGCAGGAGACCGTTGCCCAGGGAGGTCGGGAGATGGCGGTGGCTGCGTGTGTCTGCTGCAGTGGAAGTGTGGGCGTCAGAGAGGCCTCGGGGTCGCCCCACACGCTGTCAGGGCGTTGGCCTCCCTCCCTCCGTCCTCCAACCGCGGGGAGCCAGCGAGCCCCTGGGCCTCGACTCTGGGCTCCGGCTGCTCACCGCGGGAGCTCAAAGTGCAGTTGGGCTCCGTCCTCCTGAGGGCTCGATGCCGTCGTGTGGGAGGGGTGTCCCCTGGAGAAGGCCCGTCTGAGACTGTCGGGAAGATGAGGGTTTCGTGGGGGCCGAGCATCAGTAACTTGGGGAGAGTCTTCTCTTTAAGGAGGAGAACAGACTGGTAGGTACACAAGTGAATGGGCCGAGACATCACCACAAAGGACTGCAGCTTGGAGACGCCGGTCCTTTCCTGAGATCTCGGGGGACAGACAGATAGACAGACAGATGGACAGGCCTCTGTGGTAATGCTTCCTGGGAAGTGGCCCCTCTAGCTCGAAGGGCTGCAGATAAAGGGCCCCGAGGCTGCACTTCCCGCTTCGGGGTAAATGGCTTCTGCTGGAGGCCGTGCCCACCCCGCTGGGCAGCGGTGAGCGTTGTGGTCCCTGTGGGTGAGGCGCAGTGCCCTGCCCGGCGCTGGGCTGTGCGGCCGCCCCCCGGGCCGCCACGCAGACACAGGGAGGAGCGGGGTGTTTGGGCCGAGAGCTGCGGGCACAGACCCAGCCCGCGTGGAGGGGACGGTGGCCTCGTGGCCTGTCACTCGTGAGCGTCTGGCTGGGCCGGTTTCTTTCCCCCGGCGACTGAGGAAACAGCGCCCTGCCATTTCCCTCTGGTCCTGTCCTCGTTCGGGGCGTGTCGGCTGCCCGGCCGGGGACAGATAGGCACCGCCCCAGACGGACAGGGCGCCGAGGGCTTTGGTGACAAGGTGGGAGAACGGCGCTCTGTCTTCCTGTCAGGCCCACCTTGAGTCAGCCCTCAAGGGCGGGAGCGCCGCCCAAGGCTGCCGTTCAGGCCTTCGTCTTCTGGTTGTGATGGGACAAGCAGGTTCCGTTTCTAGCTGGGAGTTAGGGTTGGAATGGGCCCCCCGCTTCCTCTCTCCCCGCTCCCCCCAATTCTCCTCCCCTGCTTTCTTCAACGTTCCCATCCCTGGAGTCGGGGAGCTGGGCTGAGGGAGTTGGTGCATCTCAGGAGCAGCCCACCTGAGGATGAGGAGAGCCCATCAGGAGAGAGGGAGCCCCTGGAGGCTTGGGCGGCGTTTGGAGGGTCCTCCTAGTCCCCTGGCCCACCGCCTGGTGTTACAGATGGTGAATTCGTCTGGATTCTTGGCAAGTGGCAGACACTGAATCCAGTTGCTCAAACAAAGGAGGAATGTTGGCAGGCGGGGGACGATTGAATGAAACTGAGAGACACATGGCCGAGGAACCCCTGGCACCGGGACACCTCAACCCCTGTTGGGCACCCCCAAGCCTCCCGGCCCACCGTTTTGGCCTGAGACAGGCACTCCAGCCAGTTGTGGCTAAGACAATCCCAAAGGACTCTCACTGTCCCCATTGTCATGAAGGCAGGGGGTCGACCAGATGGCCTCATGAAAGTGCTTCTGATGGGCAGACCCCGTGCTCCCCGCTGAGAGTGCACGGACACACGTTTATGCCACACGTGTCCGGATCTCCTGCTGCGTGCCGGGGCCACCATCGTTCGCTCCAGCAGAGCGAGTGGGGCGAGTGCAGGGTGGGGAGCCGGCCGGCCTGGATTGGGGTCTCAGGTCCACTGCTGAGCGTTCAGTCTGTGAGCAGGGAAGGGGAGCATCCAGCGCTGTGCTGGCCCCTGAGGAGACAGGAATGAGCAGGAGCTTTGTTGAGGCCCAGTCTCTGCTGGTGACCGAGAACATTCTCCCCTCTCCCCCCACTTACGGTTGTTCTGGGGAGCAACACAAGTATAGCGTTGTGGGGAAACTCACGTCGAGGAATAGTGACTGTCAGGCCGCCCCGTCCAGGCCTCGCAGCCAGAGCCTGGGTCCCGCCCGCCCTCGCCCACGGCCAGGCCCGGCAGCTGTGCGCAGAGCTCTGGCCGCTGACGCAGACCCCCCTCGTGACCGGTCTGTGGGCGGCGGGGTGTGTTGTGAAAGCACCCCTCCCCTGTTCCTGTGCTGGAGGGGAAACGGAGGTGCCCCCCCCCCCCCAGGAACAGCTGCCTCCACCCCGGTGTGGGCAGGATGGGAGGACCGCTAGGCAGCCCCTCGTTTGGAAGGAAGGGGGACCCTGGACCCTCTTTCTCCCAGAGGCCTTGCCTCTCGGCTGCTCCATTTCTCCTGAAGGCCGCGTCTGTCCACATGGGGAAGCTGCACATAGTTTACATGGGAAACGCCAGCTGCCCACATATGAAAACACACACATCATTAAGGCCTAAGTGCTCGCGTCTGGAGATAGAGCGCAGTCTCCCGGGCTGACCTTTTGTTCGCCCGGTGGAACCACCGCTAATGAGCGCGGAGCTCCTCTGCGGGATGCTTTCAGATGTTGAAGGGAAGCATATGGTGGCCATTAGCCTGGGGGTGAGGGGTGGGGGAGCATTATACAAATAGCATTTGCCCAAACAGGCAGAGTCCACTGCGCCTCATTCTGCAGCCCCGAGGCCCCCAAGAAGGGCTTGCTCCTCAGGGCCCAAGTCACATCCCCTCAAGCTGAGAAGGACGGGGCGTCCTTGGAGGGCGTCCTCGGCCGTGTGTCTCTCTTGGGGGGTAAGGCTCTCGGACCAGATTGAGGGGGGCCAGCAGTGTGGCCGGGGAGGGGTCCTTCCCTCCTTGGTCTTTTCTGTCAGTCCCCCCTCTGTGCCGCGCGCGGGTTAATCGGCTGGGCCCGAGGGGTCTTCCCTGGAGAGCCCTCTGTGAGCCCCTCCTCCCGCTGCTCCATCTTGAGTCTCTGAACACGTAGAGGGTGTGTGCTTCCAGAAGGCTCCTGAGGGTGACCCCAGGATTATCGACCTCTCCCTCGGGGCTCCCCCTGAACGGATCTCTCATTACTCCCTCCCCTGTTACTGCAGAGGCCCACGCCTCAGGTCTGAGATGACTCACAAGGTCATTTCGTCCCCTGTGCCACCCGGTCTTAGAGGCCTGCGGGCTGGTCCACGGTGGGTGTCAGTGCAGCGAAGCAGGGCGCAAGGGGCTCAACAGCGCCACCTTGTGGACGAACCGCCACGCTAGCCAGGCTGGACGACCTGGTGGGTGTAGCAGAGCCCTCGGGGCTTGGCTTTCGGCTGCCTGGGGCCCCCAGGGCACCGAATCACTCCTAGTCGACACTGTGCCTGAATAGGGTAGAGGTTTCCATTTTTAAAAAATATTTTTTATTGATTTCAGAGAGGGAGGGAGAGGGAGAGGGAGAGGGAGATAGAACCACCAGTGATGAGAGAGAATCACTGATTGGCTGCCTTCTGCATGCCCTCCACTGGGGATCGAGCCCACAACCCAGGCAAGTGCCCTTGACCGGAATCGAACCTGGGGACCCTTCAATCCACAGACCGACGCTCTGTCCACTGAGCCACACCGGCTAGGACAGAGGTTTCCGTTCTGATGGAGCAGAGACGAGAGAGGTCTGGCTGAGGCCCTGTGTCCAAGGGCAAGGTCACTGTCTTCTCTGCAGGAGGGGACAGAGCTCTTTGGTCAGGACCCCGGGCTGCGTGGCCTTGTCCCCCAGGCATGCCTCGCTGCCTTGAGCTGTCCCAGGAGGTGACCACAGAGCCCTCCCAAGAGCAGCTGGGGCCCGCAGGACTGTCGTCAGAGGGGACTTCCTGGCCGGGCTGGCAGACTGCTCACGTGGAGGCTGGCCCGCTGGTTCGCTTCGGCTGCCCGAGGCCGTCAGAGGCAGGCGTTCATGTGGGGCCGCCCGTGGGAGAGAAACCCTGTCCCGGCCCCCCCTGGTCTGGGAGCCATGCCCCCAAGACTTCATGCCTCACATTTCAAAGGACTTAGGCCCCTAAAAGGACAGCGTCCTTTCAGGCCAAGGCCTGCAGGCTGGCACTACTTGAGGAGACCATCTGGCCACCAAGGAATACGTGTCATCTCAAGCCCCGCTGGCGGGAAGGGGTCCCAGGACGCGGGGGACTTTCTCAGAGACCTTCCACCGCTTTTCCTTCTGTAAACACCTAAGGCCCTTGCTGTTGGACGTGGAGGAGGAGGGCGCCCATCCCTCCTGCCCACCCGGACCCTCGGCTCCCTCCCAGAGGGACAGTCCCAGGCAGAAGGAGCCACTGTGCTACCCAGCCCAGCTCCCCGCTTTCCCGATCCCCAGTGTAGCGAGGGGGCATTGCTGCCCAGCCCAGCCCCCTGCTTTCCCGATCCCCAGTGTAGCGAGGGGGCACTGCTGCCCAGCCCAGCCCCCCGCTTTCCCGATCCCCAGTGTAGCGAGGGGGCACTGCTGCCCAGCCCAGCCCCCCGCTTTCCCGATCCCCAGTGTAGCGAGGGGGCACTGCTGCCCAGCCCAGCCCCCCGCTTTCCCGATCCCCAGTGTAGCGAGGGGGCATTGCTGCCCAGCCCAGCCCCCCGCTTTCCCGATCCCCAGTGTAGCAAGGGGGCATTGCTGCCCAGCCCCCCTGGCCTGTGGGTACACCCCCCCCTTCAGCCCACCTCACAGGACCCCCAGGACCGGGAGGGAAAGGGATCTAAAATTGTTTTCAAGGAGAGGGGACTACGGGGGGGTAGGGGGAGACCTGGGGTTGCTTAGGTCTCATAGCCTTTTCTTACGTGAGGGGGTACACTCACTGCGTGGAGGGCCCGGGAGCCTTCCTACCGGTCTCCCCCCCGAAACTCACTTTTGTCCAGGGATACAGACAGCGCATGTCCCCCTGAAATGCCCTCTGAGCAGCTGCTCCTTCTCCCCCGGCGTCTGCGTTTCCGTTTCTGACTTGAGCTGGCCAGCAGCTTCTCACTCCCATCTTATTGGCAAAGGTGGCGTGCATTCCCTGGAGTCACTTGAAAGGGGTTTGGTTGGAATCCTTACTCTCTTCATGTCGAGCCAAGGACTGAATTTAAGCCCCTGGTGGTTACACCGAGCACATTCTTACCTGCTCATTAACTCGGGCTTCGACTGCGGGCAGTGCCCCCCGCCAGCCGCCGCCAAAGAATGGGAGTGGTGTGGCTGAGAAGGCAGCCCAGGTGGCTGTCCTCAACGGCAGGTGGGAGGGACCATGGGGGGAGGGACGTCTCAGGCCAAATTCCGCTCTGCCTCTGCCCATCCTCCCTGAAGCCTTTCCCAGGTGAGCGCGCCGGTGAGGGTCTCCTGCTTACCTGGGCCCCAGGGGCTCATTGCCCTGAGCGGTCCTCTGCACACAAGCTCTGCCTGCCTCTGCCAGAGGACCTGGGGGTGTCCTGGTCAGCCCCAGGGCCCAGGCCATACCTCAGAGGCCTCCTGGGAGATGGGGAGTGGATGAGGGAGCACAGGAGGCTCACACACACACACACACCCCTCCAGTCAGACTCATCTGTTGATTTCAGAGAGGAAGGGAGAAGTAGAGGGCTAGAAATACCAATGATGACAGAGAATCATTGATCGGCTGCCTCCTGCACACTCCACACGGGATTGAGCCCGCAACTGGGGCATGTGCCCCGACCAGGAATCAAACCATGACTTCCTAGTTCCATGGTCGGCAAACTTGGCTCTTTGGGCCCTTGAGTGTGGCTCTTCCACAAAACACCACGGCCTGGGCGAGTCTGTTTTGAAGTTTAAGTTTAAAAATGGCTCTCAAAAGAAATGTCAGTCGTTGTCCTGTTGATATTTGGCTCTGTGGACTCATGAGTTTGCCGACCACTGACCTAGTTCACACGTCGACACTCAACCACGGAGCCACGCCAGTTGGGCTCCGGCTTATCTTGACCCAGCCAACGTGGGTTCAAGTCCCCTCTGTTCCACTTACTGCCTGGGTGACCGTGGGCAAACGCCTCCACCTTTTAAGCCTTGGCTCCTTCGTCTGAAATGGACATCGCGAGTGTCCACCTCATGGAGACGAAGTGACGTAATGCATGTCGGGCCTCGCCCAGTGCCTGTCCAGGCTTGGCCTCGGTAGAGGCAAAGCGTCCTTGTATGCTTCCTGTGGGTTTGAAACATTGGGTCTGGGAATCAGTCTCGTGTGGGTGAGGAGAAAAGAAGCTTGCCGAATAAGAAAAGGTTGGAGAACCGTGGGTTCCCACCAGCCGCTCTGTGTCCATCAGCACGTACGGCCGAGGAGCGGGAGAGGACTTTTCTGTTAGGATCTTCTCTGATCCCATGAGTGTCCTTGGAGAAAACGTGCTTGGAGGTCAAGGATGGCACTAGTTCACCTTTTAATCACCCTCCGGGCCCCTCGGCCCCGCCCCCGCCCGCTGTGCCCCTGCCAGGCTGGGCCTCCTATGGGTGAGGGTGTGTCCTCCCTGGGTAAAGTCTGAAGACAAAGCAGTGGCCCACCCACCCAGCTGACTCACCCCTGGTGCCAGCCATATCCTGGCACCATGTACCTGCTCCCACCGCCACCAGCTCTGGGCCAGCCACCAGGCCTTGCAGACCAAGGTTGCCCCAGCCACCAGCTCGCTTCCTGAAGCACATTTGCCAGTGGCCTCGGGGTCTGTGCTGACATTCCATTGCTCTGGAGTATCCTGGGGTTACTGGTCCCCAATAAACTCAGCTGCCAGATTCCCAAGAAAGTTCCTCAAGGATTAGAAGCAAAAAAAAAAAAAGCACAAAACCCTCAACCATCAATTCCCAAGTCTTGAAGGGCCCGAAGGTCATCTCTGGAGCAGCCCCTTCCTCTAGCAAGGGAGGCAGGGAGGCCCCAGATGGCCAAGGGCAGAGGTCGGACCAGAATTCGGGGCTCCAGACTCCTGGTCGAGCGTCTTTTCTGCAAAAGGAGGAGCAGCACTCCCCAGAGACCAAGGCTCTACTGGTTGCTCTTCCGCCACCTCGTTAAGTTGGGGACGGAGGGTGGAGGGAGTCGCCGCCGCCCAGGGTTGGCGACAGCAGCCGTCTGGGAGATGCTCTGGGATGGTGGTGTGACCCACTCTGTCTGCACTGGGAGTTTGGGGGGCGCTTACCATCACAGCAGCCGTCTGGGAGATGCTCTGGGATGGTGGTGTGACTGACTCTGTCTGCACTGGGAGTTTGGGGGGCGTTTACCATCACAGCAGCTCCCCCCACACCTGAGGCTCCACCCACCCAGGGGCAGGGAGGCCCCGGGACACGGGAAGACCCGCAGAGAGGGCAGAGCCTGGGAGAGGAAGAAGGAAGGAAGGAGCATGGCGTCCAGAACAGTGGGGACTAGAAGAGGAGCCACTGGAGTCATTCACCAGGGCCATGCCAGGCAGCTCCACCTCCACCCTCAACGCCCCCCCCCACACACACACACACCCTCCGAGGGGCTCAGCAGAACGGTCAGCCCCACAGTCACACGGCAAGAGCGGGGGAGAGAAAGCAAGTCTTTCCCAGCTCAACATCTTCAGAAAAGATGCGTCCACACCCCACCCTTCTGAGCCCGCTCCCTGCCGTTTTCTCAGTTATTCCTGTAATTTATTAAAGACCCACCTCAGGGCCCAGCTGGCGAGTGAGCAGCTGGTGAGGGTGCCGGGTGCGGGGAGAGGGGGTGTGGGAGGGCCTCAGACGGGAAGTGCTCAGACCAGGCAGCTTTCCCGAGGAGGAGAATGAAGTGACAGAACATGCCCTGCACACTCTTCTGTCACGCGCCAGGATCTGGGCCAAGGGCTTGATCTGGGGGTTTTACTGATTCCTCCTGAGAGGAACTGTTACTTCTGATCACCTTCCTCGTCGCTGAGGCTGCGCAGTTAGACCCGGGCCCCACAGCGACAGGTAACAGGTGTGGGATTCGAAGCCCGGCGCGTCGGGGCCAGAGCGACAGAGCTCCCCTCCCCTCGCTGCTGTGTCGTCCTGTGCACTTGCCCCTTTACCCCTTCCAGATCCCGTTGTACGTGACCTTGAGGCTAGGCAGGGCCCCATCTTGAGTCTGCCCCCTGAGGAGACAGCCCCTCACCCCGGGGGGCACCCCCACCCCATCCGGTTCGGCCGCAGACCCAGGACTCGGGCCACCGCTGTCCATGCTCTGCATGCGAGGGCTGTGATGCTCAAAGGAGTCATGTGACCTCCGGGAGGTCCCCCACCGACAGCGACAGAGCAGAAACCTGACCCGAGGTCCGGCCGTGCACCACCTTCCGGCCCAGCCACCTCCCTGCACCCCCGGACAGGGTGCAGGGGGCCCAGGGGCCGGGGGGGGGGGGCCCACCCTCCCCTCACTAACCCAGCCGCCCTGCCCCTCCCCCTCACCAACCACCTCTTCTCTTCCCTCCAGTCCCCAGTTTTCATCGCCCAAGTTGGCCGGGACCTGGTCTCCCAGACGGAGGAGAAGCTCCTCCAGAGGCCCTGCAAAGAGCTCTTTTCTGCGTGCGCACAGTAAGTGCCCCCTCCCCCTCCCCCCCCCTGGCCCCGTGGCAGGCCCTCAGCACCTCTGGCAGCCACATAGCCACCTGCACGAGGGCTGCCACCAGCGCCCCCCCCCCCCCCCGCCGACGCTCTGTCCACTCAGCCTGGTGGGCGGGGGGGGGGGTCGGTGTGCAGCGGCCAGGGCCCCGGTCGAGCCGCCCAGATGTCTGTAGACTCCTTAAGAAGGGAAAAAGGTAGCAGGGGGCCGAGTCCAAAGAAAACATCTGCTTCAAAGGGCGTTGAAAGCCGTGGCTCTAGAAATGTGCAAAAATCTGACCCCGTCTGGGTGGTTTGGAAATCCTGCCCAGCCCCCCCCAACCCCCTCCGCTGCCCCAACCCGAGCCGGGGGCACTGCTGCAGGGGGCTGCCTTCTCTGACACCCCATCACCTCCGCAGGGCGCACAACCACCCCGATGGAGCAGGAGATAAGTTGGTGCCAGCTCTGTTCCAATCAAGCCCCCCCCCAAACCCCCCACCACAGTACAGAGGCTTAACACACACCTGTTCACGTGCCCACACACTCCGCTCCCCATAAGCTGACAGGTGTGTGCACGCACATACCTACATGCGAGAGGCCTCCGGAGCCAGGCTGTGCACACGCCTGGATGAGTCTCAGCCGCAGCACCGCAGACATGACTGGGTGCCTGCTGTGTGCCGGGCGCCATGCTTGGTGCTGGGGGCCGTGGTGCCGTGGTGAGCAGGACCCAGCCCGGCCCCCGGAGCCCACGGGCACGGTGGAGGACAGGAGAGCCAGCTCCCGCGCCCTGGGAGCCGGATGGTGAGGACGGACTCCAGGGAGGCCAGCTGGGGCCCAGCCCTGTGCTGGGTGCCGAGCAGAGACCCCCTCGAACAGAAACAGGCCTGCTCGCTGCCCTCTCAGAACTGGCCGAGGGTCAGGTGTGAAAACGGGTGAGCTCCCTGGGCTGTGCCCCTGAGGACGTGGTCACCGCGATCCCCACGCCAGCCTCGGGTCTCAGGTTTGGCAGGACACAGCCTCTAACGTGCGTGTCTCAACGCCTCTCTGTCCCGGGTCCCGAGTGCTGGCCGGGTCGGTCAGCCTGGGCACTTCCCTGCCTGCAGCCAGGTCCCCAACCCGGGCCGGCCGCCGCAGGTGACCGTAAACTCTGCTGCAGGAATGAAATCTCCCTGCTGCTCTGCTGGTCCTGGACCCAGGCCAGAGCCTGGGCCCTCGGGCACCCCCCCCCCACTCGGCCCCTGCCACCCACTCTCTCAGTCCCTCCCCTGCACCCAGCTAAGTCTGCCTCCGTTGTCATTTCAGCACCTGCCCCTTCTACAGAGAGAGCTCCCTGACCCCCCGGAAACCCCTAACCCTCCTTCCTAACGTGTCCCTGGCTCCTGTATTTAGTGTTTGTCACTGACCCCATCCCGATGCTCCCGGGCGCTCACTGCTGCGCCCGGGCCGAGTGTGCCCGCGGCAGGTGCCCGGGGCCTGTGGGCGGGCCAGCTGGGCAGGCTCCACAGCCTCCCAGGATGATGGGGCCTCTGGCCCCGGCGTGTCTGCATCGCCCAGGCCTGGCAGCGGGTGAGGCCGGCGCTAACCGGCTGCACACGGCTCTGCCCCTCTGCTGGAGACCTGGATTGTGAGTGTCTGTCTGTCCCCCCGAGCAGGTCTGTGCACGACTACCTGAGGGGAGGGCCCTTCCGCGAGTACCTGGACAGCATGTATTTTGACCGCTTTCTCCAGTGGAAGTGGTTGGAAAGGTGAGTGCCGCCCTGGCACGCCATGCACGCGTGTGCCGGTGTGTGTGTGTGTTGGGGGGGGGCAGGTTTTCACCTGAGAAGTCACGTAAGAATCCGTTCCCTCCGTGGGCCGGCGGTCCCCACAGAGTGGATGGTCTCTCTCCTGTGGCCTCAGCCCCCGTGTGCTCGTGTGGCCGAGCTGCCTGTGCTTCCCCGCCTCACCCCCTCAGGCACCCGCACTCAGCATCTCGGCAGCTCGTTCTTTCTTTCTTTTTTTAAAAATGTATTTTATTGATTTTTCACAGAGAGGAAGGGAGAGGGTTAGAAAGTCAGAAACATCGATGAGAGAGAAACATCGATCAGCCGCCTCCTGCACACCCCCCACTGGGGATGTGCCCACAACCAAGGTACGTGCCCTTGACCAAAATCGAACCCGGGACCTTTCAGTCCGCAGGCTGACGCTCTATCCACGGAGCCACACCGGTTCTGGCGTCAGCTCGTTCTTTCTTTCTGTCCTTGGGAATTCTTCCTCCGCCAGCAAGTGAAGAGCTGTTATGGCCCCCGAGGAGCGGCACATCCCCTGTTTAACCCAGCACCTATTTAAAATGTGTGTGTGTTCGTATTGATTTCAGAGAGAGGCGGGGAGAGGGAGAGAGAGAAACATCGGTGATGAGAAAGAGACATTGATGGGCTGCCTCCTGCACGCCCCCTGCTGGGGACAGAGCCCACAATCCAGGCAGGTGCCCTGACCAGGCATCCATCCATGATCTCCTGGCTCCTCACTGAGCCATGCTGGCCGGGCAATGAAAACATATTTTAAAATAAAAACACGTAAGTAAATCCACACTGAGCTGGTAGACAAGGTGGCAGTGTCCTGTTCCCCAGCCCAGAGTTCCCTGCGCCCTGAGGCCTGGCACGCGTGCCATCTGCACACACGTGGTTGTGAAGCCAGAAGCCACCCTGACCTTGCACCTGTGCCGAGTGCCCTGCAGATGCCAGAGACGGCGGGTTTCTGGTGGAAGCACCCAGCAGCCGGAAGAGTTTCCGGGGGACACTCATTCAGGAGCTGCCGGCAGCTCCCTGTCCTCGAGCCGACCCAGGTCTGGGCCCAGTGCAGTCTCGCGCCGGCCT
Source organism: Antrozous pallidus (assembly GCA_027563665.1). NCBI lineage: Eukaryota > Metazoa > Chordata > Mammalia > Chiroptera > Vespertilionidae > Antrozous > Antrozous pallidus. The sequence goes on from CM050510.1 coordinate 121,038,720, forward strand.
CCACCCTGGCCAGGACTCTTGGGCGGGCGTGGGGGTTGCTCAAGACGAGTTCGAGCCCGGCTGGCGTGGCTCAGTGGTTGAGCATCGACCTGGGAACCAGGAGCTCAGGGTTCGATTCCCCATCAGGGCCGGTGCCGGGGTTGCAGGCTCGGTCTCCAGTGCGCAGGAGACAGCTGACCGGCGATGCCCTGTCCTCTGTCTCTCCTCACTGATGTTTCTCTCCCTCTCCTTTCCTCTCTGAAATCAATTTTTTCAAAGTTGGGTTTTGTGTGTTTTTTTTTTAACAAAAAGTATCAGTTCTGGTTCCAAGAGCCAGTGTTAACATTGCGAAGTGGATTGTTTGTTGCCCACCAGGTGACGGATTTAGATTGTGCCCACATCTGGGCTATCAGGAGAAATGCGGCGGTGCACAGGGGAGTAGTGTGGTGTGCACACACCCCGTGGAGCGCTACTCAGCCTTGAAAAGGGAGATCTTGCCGTTGTATGACAGCGTGCATCAATTTGGAGGGCACTTGCTGAGTGGCATAAGCCAGACGCCAAAAGACCGCTGACAGTGGAAGCTGAAACAGTCAAGTGCAGAGAAGCAGAGAGCAGAATGCTGGCTGCCAGGGGTGGTGAGGGGGGGCAGAAATGGGAGCTGTTGATCAGAGTTTCAGTTTTGCAGCAAGAGTACGTTGTCGGGGGCGGGGGGGTCTAATGGACAGCATAGTCGCCCCGGTTAAGAAATACTGTGTTATGTGCTGGAAATTTCCTAAGAGGGCAGATCTTAAGCGTTCTCATTAGAAGGAGAGAGAGGGAGGAGGGGAGAGAGGAGGAGGGAACTAAGGTAATAGAATGCTAATTGGCTTGATGGCGGTGTATGTAGTGACACACCAAGCTGTACACTCAGTCACACCTCAATAAAGCAGAGAACAAGGTGTGGTGAAAAAAGGAAAAAGAGGAAGGCAGCTGATGATTCATAGCTGAACAGACCAGGGTGGAAAAGCACAAGATGCCCGCAGCCGGGGTCCATCGAGGCAGCCAGAGGCCCGTGTGGTCTTCTCTCCCGCCCTGCCCGTGGTCAGAGGTCGGCTTTGTTCATTACAGTGGGGAGTCGGGGGACATAAGTGATTATGACCGCATAGATTCCCCTCTAGCCGAGGGGATCTTGCAGTGTTGGAGCTCTGGGGGGGACAACAAAGGGGCTCTGGGAGATGGAGAGGTTGGCAGTGCGCCGTCCTGCTGGGCAGGCTGAGCTGGATGCTGGGCTGAGCTAGAGGCTGGGCTGAGCTGGATGCTGGGCTGAGCTAGAGGCTGGGCTGAGCTGGATGCTGGGCTGAGCTGGATGCTGGGCTGGGCTGAGCTAGAGGCTGGGCTGAGCTGGATGCTGGGCTGAGCCGGATGCTGGGCTGAGCTGAGCTAGAGGCTGGGCTGAGCTGGATGCTGGGCTGAGCTGGATGCTGGGCTGAGCTAGAGGCTGGGCTGAGCTGGATGCTGGGCTGAGCTGGATGCTGGGCTGAGCTAGAGGCTGGGCTGAGCTGGATGCTGGGCTGGGCTGAGCTAGAGGCTGGGCTGAGCTGGATGCTGGGCTGAGCTGGATGCTGGGCTGAGCTAGAGGCTGGGCTGAGCTAGAGGCTGGGCTGAGCTGGATGCTGGGCTGAGCTGGAGGCTGGGCTGAGCTAGAGGCTGGGCTGAGCTAGAGGCTGGGCTGAGCTGGATGCTGGGCTGAGCTAGATGCTGGGCTGAGCTAGAGGCTGGGCTGAGCTAGAGGCTGGGCTGAGCTAGAGGCTGGGCTGAGCTGGATGCTGGGCTGAGCTAGAGGCTGGGCTGAGCTAGAGGCTGGGCTGAGCTAGAGGCTGGGCTGAGCTGGATGCTGGGCTGAGCTAGATGCTGGGCTGAGCTAGAGGCTGGGCTGAGCTAGAGGCTGGGCTGAGCTAGAGGCTGGGCTGAGCCGGATGCTGGGCTGAGCCGGATGCTGCGCTGAGCTAGAGGCTGGGCTGAGCTGGATGCTGGGCTGGGCTGAGCTAGAGGCTGGGCTGAGCTGGATGCTGGGCTGAGCTGGATGCTGGGCTGAGCTAGAGGCTGGGCTGAGCTGGATGCTGGGCTGAGCTAGATGCTGGGCTGAGCTAGAGGCTGGGCTGAGCTGGATGCTGGGCTGAGCTAGATGCTGGGCTGAGCTCGAGGCTGGGCTGAGCTAGAGGCTGGGCTGAGCTAGAGGCTGGGCTGAGCTTGATGCTGGGCTGAGCTAGAGGCTGGGCTGAGCTAGAGGCTGGGCTGAGCTGGATGCTGGGCTGAGCTGGATGCTGGGCTGAGCTTGAGGCTGGGCTGAGCTAGAGGCTGGGCTGAGCTAGAGGCTGGGCTGAGCTGGATGCTGGGCTGAGCTAGAGGCTGGGCTGAGCTAGAGGCTGGGCTGAGCTGGATGCTGGGCTGAGCTAGAGGCTGGGCTGAGCTAGAGGCTGGGCTGAGCTGGATGCTGGGCTGAGCTAGAGGCTGGGCTGAGCTGGATGCTGGGCTGAGCTAGATGCTGGGCTGAGCTAGAGGCTGGGCTGAGCTAGAGGCTGGGCTGAGCTAGAGGCTGGGCTGAGCTGGATGCTGGGCTGAGCTAGAGGCTGGGCTGAGCTAGAGGCTGGGCTGAGCTGGATGCTGGGCTGAGCTAGAGGCTGGGCTGAGCTAGAGGCTGGGCTGAGCTGGATGCTGGGCTGAGCTGGATGCTGGGCTGAGCTAGAGGCTGGGCTGAGCTGGATGCTGGGCTGAGCTAGAGGCTGGGCTGAGCTAGAGGCTGGGCTGAGCTAGAGGCTGGGCTGAGCTGGATGCTGGGCTGAGCTGGAGGCTGGGCTGAGCTAGAGGCTGGGTTGAGCTGGATGCTGGGCTGAGCTAGAGGCTGGGCTGAGCTGGATGCTGGGCTGAGCTGGATGCTGGGCTGAGCTAGAGGCTGGGCTGAGCTAGAGGCTGGGCTGAGCTAGAGGCTGGGCTGAGCTGGATGCTGGGCTGAGCTAGAGGCTGGGCTGAGCTGGATGCTGGGCTGAGCTAGAGGCTGGGCTGAGCTGGATGCTGGGCTGAGCTGGATGCTGGGCTGAGCCGGATGCTGGGCTGAGCCGGATGCTGGGCTGAGCTGGATGCTGGGCTGAGCCGGATGCTGGGCTGAGCTAGAGGCTGAGCAGACTGAGATGGGCAGTGGCGGGAGGGCAGGTCTCCATCATGCCCTCTGGGGGACACTGAGCCTCTGTGGCTCTGGGCCCTCTCCTCTCCCTGCTCTGGGCTCCCAGCTCTCTTCGGCGTTGAGCCACCTGAGTGGCATTGGGAGAGGGGAAACCACAGGGAGAGGCCCTTAAAGCCGCTTTGGCTCACATGTTCCGCGCCTTCTGCCTTCCTGCTGGTCTCCAGGCCGCAGGGCTGAGGGCAGGTGGCCTGGGATTTGAACACCCAGCCCCAGAGCAAGCCCGTAAGGGGCCCCTCTGCTGCCGTCATTTCTGGGGGTCCCTGGGGCAAGGAACTGTGGCTTGCACCGCCTATGTCAAATGCTGCTGTTCTCTGTTGCCTATGGGTTATGCATCTTCACACCATGATTCTGCTTTTTTTCAGGCAACCGGTCACCAAAAACACCTTCAGGCAGTACCGAGTGCTGGGAAAGGGGGGCTTCGGGGAGGTGAGTGAGCACCCTTGTTTCAGGTGAGAGTTCCTGCACTCTAGTCCCCTTCCCTGTCCCTTCTACCTGCCTGAAGGTGTTACCATGTTTGCTCGGTCCAAGCCCCCTGGTGGAGAGGAGGGTGGGGTCAGGCCGTTTGGGAGGGGCAGGTGTGTCCGCAGTGGGGAAGGAGGGTGTGGAGCCACCCTCTCTGTCTGGGGCCAGGGGTGAGGCAGCCTCAGGTTCAAGTCCAGGGAGGAGAAACGGGTGCTCTTGGCTGCGTTTGGCGGGAGAAGTGAGGGCACCAGGGGCCAGATGACACTGCTTTATGGGCTGTTGGACTCTGTCTGAGCTTCCCAAGAGTGGGGCGGCCTGTGGCTCGCTCAGGGGTGAGAAAGCTGAGGTTCCGAATGGTTAGGTGACCCAGCCAGCAAGGGCCAGAACGAAGACGAGAACCCAAATGCCCTGTTGCCGTTCCTCCGAACCACACGCTCAGGGTTCTCGGGGGCCTCCCGTCCCTGGTCCCCCATGAGCAGCTTCCGCCTGCAGCCGGTGCTTGAAAGTGCCCCGTGGGCAGTGGCTGCCTCTGGTTGGAAGCTGAGAGAGGGGGACAGGACCTCAGGCCTCGGCGGCCATCTACACGTTGCTGACAATGGCTCGTTCTGCACCCCCACGGCGGGACTCTGTCCAAGCGACCGAGGAGGGAGGGTGAGGTGGGCTGGAGCCAGAGCTCCAGCGTGTGGCCCGGGGCAGCCGCGGGTCCAAGGCCAGACACCGCCGGCTCCGGCTCCATCCGTCCCCGACCCCTCGGTCCAGGCGCTCGGCCAGGCCTCCCGGGCCCCTCACCCTCGTCCCCTCCTCGCACCCAGGTCTGTGCCTGCCAGGTGCGGGCCACGGGGAAGATGTACGCCTGCAAGCGCCTGGAGAAGAAGCGGATCAAGAAGCGGAAAGGGGAGGCCATGGCCCTCAACGAGAAGCAGATCCTGGAGAAGGTCAACAGCCCGTTTGTGGTGAGTGACGGGCCAGCCGCCGGCACGGGGCGTCTGTGTCTTGGGAAGTGGGTGGCCGTCCAGTGCGGCAGCTCCCGTCGCCGGGGCGGGGGGGGCGGGGGGGGGGATGGAGTGCAGCCGGAGGGATCCCTGCCGAGCGGAGCCGGGCCCCGCCTGCACCCGACGCGCCTCTGGGTCCGGGTGGCCCGGGCGACCCGCCACAGCGGGCCTGGCTCCCGTGCCTGGGACCGAGGTCTGGCCTGCAGGACCGCCTTGCACACTGCTCGCTGGCCTGGGCCAGCGGGGAGCCCGGTGGCCACGGGCCCCTGTAGACCGGTTACTCGGTGTCGGTTCCCCGAGAGGCGCCGTCGTGCACACACCTGCTGCGTCTCAGTGTGGGCCTCGCTCTGCCGCAGTGACAAACACACCCCGACTCACCGCAGCGGAAACAACCAAGACCGTCCTTCTCTTTTTTTTAATTTTTTGTGTCATTGTATTGATTTCAGAGAGGAGAGCGGAGGACAAGACAGCAACATCAGTGATGAGAGAGAATCATTGACCGGCTGCCTCCTGCACTCCCTCCTCTGGGGACTGAGCCCCAAATCCGGGCCTGTGCCCCGACCAGGCCTTAAACCACAACCTCCCGGTTCCTCGGTGGACGCTCCACCCCTGAGCTACGCCGGCCGGGCCAACCAAGACGGTTCTGTCCCTCACACAGAGCCCGGCCAGAGGGGCCCCCTCCTCCCCACAGCTGCCCGGTCTGGGGTCACGGAGCTGTGCGCACAGGGGCCAGGGGACAGTCACAGCCTCGGCTTCGGCGGTGCTCCTCACCCGCCCGCCGCCCGAGGGCCGAGCTGGTCCCCGCCCGGCACAGGCCGGCTGCGGGGAGTCGAGGAGGGGCCCGTGGCCTTGCGGTCAGCTCTGAACGCAGGTGTCACCCCAACAAACAAGCTGTGCGTGAGGTAGACCCAGCCGCACAGACAGAGGCCGGAGGAAACCAGGGGCTCCCTCCCCGAGGCTCCGCCCCACACGGGGACTCATTACTTCCCGCCAGTGGGATCGCACTAGACGCCTTATGCTGCACTCCGTTCTTCCCCGGCAACGTAGATCTTTTCTTTTAATGTATTTCATTGGTTTTCTACAGAGAGGAAGGGGAGGGATAGAAAGTGAGAAACATCGATGAGAGAGAGACATCGATCAGCTGCCTCCCGCACACCCCCTCCTGGGGACGTGCCCGCAACCAAGGTCCATGCCCTTGGCCAGAATCGAACCCAGGACCCTTCAGTCCGCAGGCCGGTGCTCTACCCACTGAGCCACACCGGTTTTGGCCGCAATGTAGATCTTAAAAACAAGCAAACCCAAACTTATAGCTGCCCCTTTTTAAAAAAACACAAAAACTGGGCCCCCTTCCCTCGAGACATGGGAGAGAGGGACCCCGGCCTGTGGGGCCGACCCCCCCCAATCTCCGGGGAGAGCGAGTCTGGGGGTGAAGCCGCTGCGGACGAGGCTGTGCGTCCGTCCCTGAGCACCCCCGGCCTGGCTCTGCGGGCGGGTCCGTGGGCTGCTCCCCGCCTGGCTCTGCGGGCGGGTCCGTGGGCTGCTCCCCTGCCGGGCGTGGCTGTGTCCGAGGGCGTGTGATGCTCCATTCGCCAGCCTTTCCCAAGCGGCCCCCACGCCCGATTAAACGCAGACCCGCTGTGCGTGAAGGCGAGGGAGGCCGCCAGCCCAGGGCCCGTCACTCCCCGAGGGGGTGGTTTTATAGGTGACGCTCAAGGGACCGAGGTGCGGTCTCTGTGTCTGACCGCTGTCCCCGCCGCCAGCCCCGCCCACGGCAGCGGGCTGTGAGGGAGGCGGCGGTCGCCATTCCGGCGTGAGCCGGTGTCACAGCCCCTTTCAGCCTGACCCCGGTCACTGCCTCCAGGCTGCCCACGGAGTCCTCGGGGGCAGGGCTGGCTCTGGGGCCGGTGACAGTGGGTCCCGCTCCAGGAAAGGGTGGGGCCTGGGCCTTCCCGGACGGAGCCCCGTCCTCTGCCCCTGGCGGGACATCCCCGGCACCTCCGGAGCCCTTCCTCGGGGTCACTGGGGGTCACCGGACAGGGCCCTCGCCTTTGGCGCAGTCTGTGTCTTTCCTCGGAGGTGACCCCGTTGTTCTGTGTTTGCACCATGTCTTAAGGCGGCCAGAGTCCACGCGTGCCAGCCCCTCAGTGGAGAAGCGTCCTTTGTCCCAGACCCAGCTCTGTCCCCCCCACCACCACCAGGCCCTCATCCACGGAGCCTCAGGCGCTGGTCTCCGTGCAGGGGGCTGGCTCCTCTGGGGGTGGCCCTCTGGCCAGGCGGGCCCTGCCTGCAAGAGGAGACGGTCTTTGCCAAGTCGTGTTCCGCTTCTCGAGGCCCCTGGGCTAACCCCCAGCCCACTGCCCGGTCCCTGCGCGCCTGGTGCCCTGGGGGGCATCCAGGCCCCGCTCTCCTCCACAGCCAGCGGGCCGCAGTGTGGGCTGATGCGCGCACACGCTTCTGCGTGGAGACCCCGGGCACCGTCCTGGCGGGCCCCCCCTCGCTCCTCACCGGGAACCGCCGGCCGGGGAAGGAGGGAGTCCTTCGCCAGTGGAGAGGGGCAGCGGGCAGGGCACCGAGGCTGTCGGGATTCCGGGGTGGCGTGAAGCCGCCGCAGCTCCCCCAGCCCAGCCGTCCGGCAGCTGCCCGGCCCCGAGGGGGGGGGGGCGCGCGGAAGTGGGGGCGGAGGCAGGACCTCACTCGCTGCTGTCCCGTGCGCCCAGGTCAACCTGGCCTATGCCTACGAGACCAAGGACGCGCTGTGCTTGGTCCTGACCATCATGAACGGGGGCGACCTGAAGTTCCACATCTACAACATGGGGAACCCCGGCTTCGAGGAGGAGCGGGCCCTGTTCTACGCGGCGGAGATCCTGTGCGGCCTGGAAGACCTGCACCTGGAGAACACCGTCTACAGGTGAGGGGGTCCCCCCCGCCCGGCCTGGGTCTGCGTCTGGGGGGTGGGACCCCCACCCTCCCGCTCTGGGGACCGAGGCCTGGCCATTGTCCTTGCCGGTGAGGGTGCAGACGCCCCTGAAACTGAGTAAGTGAGGTGGTCTGCTTTGGGGGGGCCAGTGTCCTGGGCCCGGGAAGGTTAGCCGTGACCTGGACCAGCCCCGGGAAGACTGGGGGGTCGCCACCACACGCAGGCCTGCGTGCACCCACACTGCCCGACGTGGCGGGCCCAGGGTCCAGGTTCTGTGAGCAGCGCCAGGGGGAGGCTCGGGGCCAACGTGCTGGCCGGTGTTCGCCAGACGCCGCCTCCCACACTGCCCGCCGCCGGAGCGGGCTGTGTCACAGCCCCTGAGCATCCTCACAGCCCGAAGGTGGACTCCTGTCCGCGTCTGTCCCAGCAGCGGCTGGCGTGACAGTGGGTCCCGCTCCAGGAAAGGGTGCTGCAGGGAAGAGGAAGGTGCCCCCGGAGAAAGACCCCCTGGGTACGGGGCCCTCGGGAGCCTGGCACCTCCCCAACTCGGTCCTTCGGTGTGGAAATCACCCCCCATTCTTAAAGGCGTCCAGTGGGATCCAGTTGCTGTAGCAGTTTCCACCGTCCTCTGTTCAGTGGTGCTCAGCCTTCCGGACGCCGCGGCCCTTTAACACAGCTCCTCGTGCGGTGGTGACCCCAGCCATAACATCGTTTTTGCTGCTACTTCATCACTGTCATGTGCTGCTGTTATGAACCGTCATGTAAACATCCGTGTTTTCCGACGGTCTTAGGCGACCCCGCTAGCGGTTCTGTGGGCTGCTGTGGAGCCCGAGACCATCGGGAAGCACAGATATCTACATGACGATTCACTGACAGTTATGAAGTCACCGTTGACGATTCATTAACAGTTATGAAGTCACCATTGACGATTCATTGACAGTTATGAAGTCACCGTTGACAATTCGTTGACAGTTATGAAGTCACCGTTGACGATTCATTGACAGTTATGAAGTCACCGTTGACGATTCATTGACAGTTATGAAATCACCATTGACGATTCATTAACAGTTATGAAGTCACCGTTGACAATTCATTGACAGTTATGAAGTCACCGTTGACGATTCATTGACAGTTATGAAGTCACCGTTGACGATTCATTGACAGTTATGAAATCACCATTGACAATTCATTGACAGTTATGAAGTCACCGTTGACGATTCATTGACAGTTATGAAGTCACCGTTGACGATTCATTGACAGTTATGAAGTCACCGTTGACGATTCATTGACAGTTATGAAGTCACCGTTGACGATTCATTGACAGTTATGAAATCACCGTTGTGAAGTAGCAACGAAAATAATGTTATGGTGGGGGGTCACCACAACATGAGGAACCGTATGAAAGGGTCGCGGCACCAGGAAGGTTGAGAACCACTGGTGTATCTAAACAAGCATAGAGCTCTTCAATGGTGAGAACTTCCTGTCATTCTCTGTCCCCACCTCCCTCACTAAATGTCGCCATGATGTAATATATTTTTTGCCTGAAAGTCTTTTATTGAAATATGTGGGTACGTGGAAGTTGTTTTTTTTTTTTAATTTTCTACATCAGAAGACTCTAAGTGTTCAAATAATCTCTGCTGTTGAGCTGCAGTTATAGTAACTACGACCAGACCCCACTTCAGAGGGGCCCCGGGTGGTTTGGACCTGGAGCAGGACCCCTGCTCTCCTCTGTCGTGGGGAAAGGAGCTGACGAGAAAGGGCAGGTGGGAGGGGTCCCCGGAGGAAGCCGGGCACCTGGTGTTAGGGCTCCGGCACTTCCTGAGACTGCCGGCAGGTGAGGGGGCTCCCACGTGGGGTCCCCTGGACAGTCCAGCGGCCCCGCCCCCACGCACCCCGGCTCCACAGGTGTGGCGCTCTGGGCGGAGACCGCCTGGGAAGACCAAGAAGGCTGGGTGGCGTGTCTCCCCCTCCACCGTCTCCCCGGTTATGCTTTGGTGCGGTTCTCACTCCAGTGAGAAGGGAGTGGGAACGATTTTCCTAGGGGTCACAGACAAGAGCCCTCCACTCAAGTGCAAGGGCAGCTCCGAGTCCGAGCCGGCCGCTCGCCTGGCCTCTCGCGGGCTCGGCCCCCTGCCCCCTGGCCTGCTGGGTGTGGAAACTCTTGCCCTTATTTGGGATTGTTAGCACATCAAAAGAATGCAAATTAAATCACAACAGCAACAGAGTGTGTTTTGTAATGACTAACTCCATGCAAACACCAGTGTCACTGCGTGCAGGCCCCCTGGGTGGGCAGTGCCGGCTGTGCTGGAAACAAAGCCAGTCGGTGGAGAACCCACCCGGACTGTGTGCCCAGCAGCTCACCTGAGCGGCACCCGCCATCCCGCTGGCTCTGGTTTGCCCCTGGGGAGACCTTCCCCTGGTGGAACCTCTTCCCCTCCTGCGACCAGAGGTCCCCCTTTCCTAAGAGCCCGATGATGTCATCGGAGGGAGGACATGCTGGGGCAGGAGGAGGTGCCCACGCCCACAGCCGCAGCGCCTTCTGGCTGTGCTTTCTCCCCCTGTGGCTCCGCTGGAGTTGGGGAGGTGCCAGGCTCCCGGGGGCCCCGTACCCAAGGGGTCTTTCTCTGGGGGCACCTTCCTCTTCCCTGCAGTTCCCAGTGCCAGTTCTGCAGCTGGCGCTTTGGGACAACAAAAAGCGTCTCTGCCTTTATTCCCAGGCCTGCTGTGCTTCAGGGCATCCTGAGACCTGAGGGAGGGGGTGGGTTCTTCCCAGCCCTGGAGGGGCCTGTCACCACCCCAGCCAGTGGGATCCTCAGCCCCGGCGGCTGGCAGCCTGTCGAGGAGCAGGACCAGCCTCTGCCTCGCCTTCCCGTCACTCTCCAGCGAGGGGAAGATGCCTGTGGCAAAGGATGGGAGGAGAGAGATCGGCCCAAGATCCTCTTGGCCCAGAGACCAGACCACCCGAGGTGGGAAGGAGACACTCAGGCCTGGCTGGCCCACGGGGGTCAACCCAGATGCCAGTGCGCCCCCTGCCCAGATGCCCACGCTCACGTGCTGTGGTCTTTCCCTTTCAGAGATCTGAAACCCGAGAATATCCTGCTCGATGATTACGGTGAGTCAGGGAGGGGCTGGGAAGGTCCTTTTCCTGCCCTGGAGCTGAGGTGAGCATCCAGCCCAGTGCAGAGCGCCTCTGGGACACACATGACCTTGGGCCCGCCCGCCCCCCCGGGGCAAAGGGGGAGGGGAAGAGCCACTTCTCTCCTCAGTCCTGGGGACCCAGAGAAGGCAGTGGGCATGGAGAGAGCTCCTACCAGGGAAGAAGCAACTTGGCTGGGGGGCGCTGGGGGGGGGGGGGAGAGAGAGGAAGATAGAGATAGAGAGAGAGAGAGAGAGAGGGAGGGAGAGGGAGGTGGAGGGGAATGAGATGAGGTGTTAGGGTTTTACAGATGCTGGGCGAATCCTGCCCTCACACCATGTCTCCGCACCTCCTCTTCCTTGTTTTTAAAAGGAAACTCGGGTTCCGCCAACTTAGAGGCTCGAAGATGGGGTGAGGGTCTGACGACATAGCTTGAGGGGAGATTATTCAGTCCCCCACGGCCGGCGAAACGTGTCAGTCGTCAGTATTGTGCCCGCCGTTGTTACTGTCTCATGGATGACAAGGGCAGCCACGGTGACCCCACGACCGTCAGCCTCTCGCACTGGCGGGTGGGAAGTGACGAGGTCTGCCCGCTCCACGGCGGGGCGGGGCCGGCACCCGGGCCGTCGGGCGGGTGGCGAGACTAGGGCTCAGCGGGGCCAAGCTGGCAGGGCCGCCCAGCAAGGCCAGTGGGGAGCCGAGGCCAGAGGCCAGGTCTCCTGGGTGCGGGGATGGCCTGGCGAGGCTCCCTTTGGGGGCGGCAGGCAGGGGTCCCGGGCCCGCTACCCCTCTCGGGTGAGCCCAGGGCCCGCCGGGGTTCCTATGCCTCTGGTCTCAGAGCCACGCCACCTTTGACCTGCATCCCCGTGGCTTGAATCCCCGTGCTCCCTTTATCTCTGCGGCCTATGTCCGGGGCCGCTGAGCTGGGGGCTCACACAGCTCCACCTGGCGGGGGCTCCTGTCCCGGGGCCTTGCTCAGGCCCAGGCTGTGGGGGCCCTGGCCCTCACGGACAGGGGGACGGGGAGGGTCCCTCCTGCAGGGCCGGTGGCTGTGACATCCCCCTTGTCCCTGGTGGGCCGCCAGGTGAGACGACCCAGAGGCTGTCCTCAGCGCCGCCGTCGCTGCTCTGGGGTCCGGTCTGGGGCCGGGAGCTCCAGTCCCCCTCCCGGTCTCCAGGGGCCCGGGCAGCTGCTGATCTTGTTTTTCCAAAGGGAGAAAACGCCTCCAAAGACCATCGCGGCAGAACGGGAAGTTGCTTCCCTGATTGCTTTATAATTTTTCCCCTCAAGCAAACTGTTGCAAAGTGTCAGCAGAGCCTCGCATTTCCCCCGGGAAGCAATCCCAGAATCAGGCCGCGGCGTTCTGAGCCCCCGGCCTCGGCCGTCCGGGGCGCCCGCTGGAGCGCTGCGGGAGGCAGGTGGCCGGGTCCAGCCGAGGGCAAGGGCCCCCCCTCTGTGTTTTCCTCCTCCGGGGGGGCTTGCCACGTCCTCTGGCACCTGAGTCTCCCCAGGGTCTGCGGTCGCCCCGAGATGGTAGATCAGGGTCCCCTCTTCACGGGAGCGATGAAAACACAGTCTGAGGCCCCGCCCGGGTGGTCCGGTGTCACATGACCGTCCCAGGGGCTCGCTGACCCTGCCCCTCCCCCTCAGGCCACATCAGGATCTCGGACCTGGGCCTGGCCGTGAAGGTCCCCGAGGGGGACCTGATCCGAGGCCGGGTGGGCACCGTCGGCTACATGGGTGAGTGTGGGCGCGGCCCCGCCCCCCCACGTGGGTCCCTGGCCTCACTGTGCCACTCTGACCAGAAGAGGGTCTCCCTCCTGGTGGGCGGTGGGCGGTCTTAGCCAGGGTGGGCGGAGCCCCAAGGTGTGGCTTCACTAAACCCAGCTGTCTGCACCCCGCCTCAGCCCCGCTGCGTGTAAAGCCAGGCCACTTCGGGGCCGGGGGCCAGGCCGGCCCACAGTGCCGCTCGGGAGGAGGCCCCGTGGAAGTCGGGGTCCCGGGGCTGGTGGACAGCCCTTCGGGAGCCCCGTGACAGGAGGGAGGCCATTGGGAGGGCTCGGCACGGGCGCACCGCCTGCTGGGTGCCAAGCGGGACTCTGAGCAGAGAGCAGCCTCGGGGCCCGCCCCCCCTCACCGCCCCCCAGCCGACTCCCGACCATCCTCCCGGGGCTGCTTCCAGTGAGGGAGGAGGAGGCCGGACCGGCCGGCCTGAGGGAGCCCACGCCGGGCGCCCAGGCCCTGTGCTGCCCCCGCGGCCTCTGACCCCGCTCGCCCCTCCTCGCCCAGCCCCCGAGGTCCTCAACAACCAGAGGTACGGCCTGAGCCCCGACTACTGGGGCCTGGGCTGCCTCATCTACGAGATGATCGAGGGCCAGTCGCCATTCCGGGGCCGCAAGGAGAAGGTGAAGCGGGAGGAGGTGGACCGCCGGGTCCTGGAGACAGAGGAGGTGTACTCCCCCAAGTTCTCAGAGGAGGCCAAGTCCATCTGCAAAATGGTGAGCTCCGGGGCCCGCCCACCTTGCCCAGCCCGGCCGCGCCCTCTCCAGCCCCAGTCCGACCTCAGAGCCCCCTCCAGCCCCAGTCCGACCTCGGAGCCCCCCTCCAGCCCCAGTCCAACCTCGGAGCCCCCCTCCAGCCCCAGTCCGACCTCAGAGCCCCCCCTCCAGCCCCAGTCCGACCTCAGAGCCCCCCTCCAGCCCCAGTCTGATGTCAGAGCCCCCTCCAGCCCCAGTCCGACCTCGGAGCCCCCCTCCAGCCCCAGTCCGACCTCAGAGCCCCCCTCCAGCCCCAGTCCGACCTCAGAGCCCCCCTCCAGCCCCAGTCCGACCTCAGAGCCCCCCTCCAGCCCCAGTCTGATGTCAGAGCCCTGGGGAGGAAGAAGGGGCTGGACCTGTCATTTGCGTGTGAGACACTGAGGGAGGGGCAGCATGCACACATGCGAACACACACCTGAACCACCTGTGGCTGGGCCGCTGCCCACCTGCCCGGGCCTCTGTGGAAGCAGGTGGTCATGGCCGTGGAGGTGGGTGGGGGGACGGGAGGAGCAAAGCGGTCAGTGGGGACATGGGCTCCTGGGGGAGTCTGAAAACCCCGTGGGTGTGCTACCAAGACTTGGTTCTGCCCGGCGAGGTCTGTAGGCAGTGGCACGCACTGGGTGAGGGATAAAGGCAGCACCGTGTGTCCCAGGTCGGGGTTGGGGTTCAGAGAAGCCGGTGTTGAGAGACCCCCCAACAGGGACATGGGGTGTGCTGAGAGGGCAGAGGCACAGAGGGCCGCTCCCTGCCCGTATCATGGGCTTTGGGACATGGCTTTGGGGCACCAGGACTTGGCGCTGCTGTTTCTCTGCTGCCCCCTGGTGTACACCGAGGGAAAGGCAGCGGCCACGCCTGGGGATCCAGGTGTCAGACCAAGGTCCCTCGTCTCCTTTAACTGGAAGCGTGACCAGAGGCCTTGCTCCGTCTTCTGGCAAATGACCCTGTGCTTCCTCTGTGTCCTTAACTGCGGCCTCTAGTCCGGCAGCCGGGCCGGCCCTGTCCCCCCCAGGCTCCAGCTCAGGACACAGTAGGGCCTGACTGTAAGGAGACTACGGAGCTGCCCCCCCTCCCCCCGCCCCCGGAACTCCAGACCTGCTCCTGAGAGACCTGTCCACAAACAGCCGGGAAACTGTCCCTGACCCCCCAGATTCTGTCCCTCATTCGGTCTTGGCTGCCACAAGACCTCTCCCTGCTCCTGGGAGCCAGACATTCATGCATCTCACTGCCCCCCCCTCCCCCACCCACCCCGTCTGATATCTAGGACCATCCTCAGCCCACCTTCCTCAGGCCCTGCTGGTCCTCAGCCTCAGCACTGGCTCCCCCCACCCCTGGCTCCCGTCCTCTGGCTCCTCGGCATCCCTGACCCCCAAGTGAGCAGCCAGCTTGTATTCCTCTAACCAGTGGTCGGCAAACTCATCAGTCCGCAGAGCCAGATCTCAACAGGACAATGATGGAAATTTCTCTGGAGAGCCAAATTTTTAAAACTTCAGCTTCTTCTAACGCCACGTCTTCAACATAGACTCGCCCAGGCCGTGGTATTTTGTGGAAGAGCCACACTCAAGGGGCCAGAGAGCCGCGTGTGTCTCGCGAGCCGCAGTTTGCCGACCACTGCCCTAACCCAATGTGTTACATCCTTGCTGTCTTGATGGGTCCTCCAAACATGATCTTGCTGAGGCCAAACCCTCAGTGCCCTCTCTCCCTCCATCCCTTCCTCTCTCCTTCCATCCCTTCCTCTCGTCCTCCTCCCTCCCTCTCCCCCTTCCTCCCTCCCTCCCTCTCTCTCTCCTCCTTCCCTTTTCTCCCTCACCCGCCCCCAGGGGTTTGCACTTGTGGGTTGAGTAAATGAACCAGAGACCTGCAGACGGATTCTTGCCCTTTGTCAGTTCCCTGTGGCAGAAAGTCACACCCATTCAGCAGGCAGGGGTGCCCCAAATTCACCAGGTGCAGGGCATATGGTCACGGGGAGACACAGACGGGAAACTTGCCCCCCCGGGGGGGTCCAGGCATCCTGGTGCTCCATGAACGAGGGACCACAGAGCTCACAGCGGCGCAGGGGGCACTGAAGCCAGGCCTGGGCAGGTTGGGCGGTGCCTGTGGGCACCGGCATGGCACAGGCTGGAGGAGGGGCAGCGGGCAGTCCCCGGGACGCACCTGCGAGAGGGAGATGGCCACAGGTCTCCAGGCACGGCCTCACGGGCTCTGTTGCCACAGCTGCTCACCAAGGACGCCAAGCAGAGGCTGGGCTGCCAGGAGGAGGGGGCCGCGGAGGTCAAGAGGCACCCTTTCTTCAGGAACATGAACTTCAAGCGCCTGGAGGCCGGGATGCTGGACCCGCCCTTCATTCCGGATGTGAGCACCCCCCGCCCCCGCAGCCCAGACCCAGCCTGGGCCTGTCCTCAGCCTGGCACTCACCCGTGGTCGGTTCTGGGCCTCGATCCAGGCCCGCGGAGCCCGTGGGCAGGCGGCCGCCGCCCTCCAGGGACAGACATGTCACCGGGGCTGGGGGTCCCGCATTCATCCTGGAGTCACCTCCTCCAGGAAGTCCTCATTCTCAGCCCTACAGGCCCCAGAGCCCCTGGGAGGCTCCCCCGACCCCCAACTTTGAGTTCCTGGAGGGGAAGGCCTGCTGGGTGGTCTCTGTGGGTCTCGCAGAGAGCAGCCCCAGTGCGGGGGGTGGGGGCGGATATAAAGGCATTAACGCAGCTCACGCAGCCCCAGGTTCAAGGGCTCCCCTTACAGCCCAGGCACAGGTGCTCCCAGAGCCCGGTCTGCAGTGGGGAGACAGGCCTGTGGACGTGGGACTTGCCCCAAATTCCTAAGCACCAGCGCTGGGCCCCAGCCCGGCCCATCTGGCTGCAGAGCCCCATGGTGCCCGTAATGTGAGGAGGGGTTGGGGAGCCCCCTCCCCGAAGTCATCCATGGCTGCGTGTTCCCCTAGCCTGGCTCTCTCCATGGAGGGGCCCCAGAGCCCCAAACAGAGCAGACTTTGGGAACAGATTCCCCGTCCCAATCCCGGGGGCCTTTGGGGAACAGACTATCTGACGGAGGGTGGGTTGTAGAGGCGCGGAGGGGGGTGAGCTCAGGGATGGGGTGACCGGCCCTGGACGCCCCGAGCTCCTGTTCCCCTGGCCAGGGTCCCGTTGGCAGATCTGAGAGAGGGCAGCCCAGGTTCCCGGGTGGGGGTGGGGGCCTCAGGCAGACGCCCCCTGTCTCCCCCATCCAAGCCCCAGGCCTGGCTGGGCCGGTGGGCGGGGGCAGGGCCTGAGTGACGGCTCTCCCTGCCCCAGCCCCGGGCCGTGTACTGCAAGGACGTGCTGGACATCGAGCAGTTCTCCACCGTGAAGGGCGTCAACCTGGACCACACAGACGACGACTTCTACTCCAAGTTCTCCACGGGCTCCGTGCCCATCCCCTGGCAAAACGAGGTCAGCGCCGGGCGGTCCCTCGCGGGGAGGGGCAGGGAGGATTCGGGGGGTGGGGGGAGGCGGGGGCTGGTCCCCGGTCTGCTGGGCGGTGGGGGTGGGTCAGAAGGAGGAGGAAGCAAGTCCAAATGACTCCGAAGTTCCACTGGGGAGGGAGGAGAGGAGCTGGGACGGAGGCACAAGTGGGACTGAGCTGGAGGCAGAGTTGGGTCAAGTGAGATTGAGATGATGGGGTTGGGGAGGGGCTGGATGCCTGGAAATGGGAGGGTTGGAGCATGTGGGTGGCCTGGGCTCAGGTGGTGAGGAGGAGCTGGCTATGGGTTTGGGGTGTAGGGGGTTTTCTATCTTTTCCACGTCCGGCATGGAGAGAGAGTAGGTCCAGTTTCTGAGTAGAGAAGTTGGGGATTGAGAAATAAAAGAATAGAAATAATAGCTGGGGCTGGGTGGAACCTCTGTTCTCTCTGATGGAGAGACAGGAATCTCCAAGCCCATGAAGCCGTGTTTGTTTATATCCCCAAAATACCAGGGAGTTACACCAAAAGTTAGGATCAAAGGAGACTGGATGGGCCCAGGCCCTACTCATTCCCTCATTCCCGGGGCTAGACTGGATTTACATTTCAAGGCCCTCCCCCCGACACCCAGGGCAAAGTTAAGAGTCGGTACTGATACCGCATCCAGCCTTCTTGGTGGATGTGTTTCCAAGACGCCGCTCTGCCTGGCGCCTCGGATTCAGCTGACAATGATGTAACGAATGCTCAGGTGTCTTCCCGGGGGGCCCTCCACATTGGGGTGCCGACTTCAGCTTTCTCAGGGGAGAGGCAGTGGGCGGGCGGGTGGGCAGGCACCGTCCGGTCTCGGCCCGTTAGATGGAGGGCAGACAGCCTGGGGGCCGGGCTCGGGGCGGTGTGGGCCAGCCCTCACTCCGCCCGCCCTACTGCACGCCTCCCTCAGATGATAGAGACGGAATGCTTTAAGGAGCTGAACGTGTTCGGACCGAACGGTACCCTCTCTCCAGACCTGGACCGGAGTCACCCTCCGGAGCCGCCAAAGAAAGGGCTGTTCCAGAGGATCTTCAAGCGTCAGGTGAGAGCCCCTCACCCCGCCCCGCCCCGGGTCCTGGCCTCGGCCCCCGGTCCTGGGCTCAGAACATCCTCAAGGTGGAGTCCAGAATGCGGAGCCCACCGGCTGTGGGGCCCGGGGACTGGGGGCAGGCGGCTGTCTGCAGCCCTGAACCCTGGGGGGGCCCCAGGGTGGAAGGGGCAGGGCCAGCCCCGAGTTGACCCTTACAAGGTTTCTCCACCTCGGCATCCTGACCTTTTGGGGGGGGGGGGTATTTTTATTTTTTGAGAGGGGAGGGAGAGAGAGGGAGAAAACCGTTGATGGGAGGATTATTGATCGGCTGCCTCCTGTGTGCCCCCTGCTGGGAATCCGGCCCGCAGCCCGAGCGTGTGTCCCGACCAGGAATCGAACCCGGACCTCTGGGTTCCCAGGTCAAGGCTCCACCCCCGAGCCGCACGGGCCGGCTGGGTTAGCTCTTCGTCGTGGGCTGTCCTTTAGGCTCCGGTGATACTCAGCGGCCACTCCAGCCGCCACCTACCGGTGCCAGCAGCACCCCGTCCCCCCTCCTGTTGTAGGTCTCCCTCCGGGCAGGGACCCCGGGCACGTGACCCTGAGCAGAACCGCTCTGGGTCCGGCCGGGTCTGCAGAGGAGGGTGCGAAAGGCCACGGCGCTGGCCCCGGCAGGACTGACCCGCTGTCTCTCTCTCTCTCTCTCTCCCTCTCCCCCGCCCACTCTCCCAGCATCAGAACAATTCCAAGAGTTCGCCCAACCCCAAGACTAGTTTCAACCACCACATCCATTCAAACCACGTCAGCTCCAACTCCACCGGGAGCAGCTAGTGGCCGCCCGGCCCGCAGCCCCGTGGGGAAGGCGAGTCCCTGTCCGCGGACGCAGGCCCTGTGCCCGGCGGAGCGCCCACTCGGGACGGGGGGCCGGGGCGGCCCGCCCGGAGCCGGCGAGGGAAGGGGGCGCCCCCCTCGGCACGGAGCCCCCAGGCTCCCCAGATCCCACTCAGGTCTGAGCCGCGGGGCCCGGGAGCCGGCGGCCCGGCCGCGCCCCTGCCGAACCCGCAACAGGAATCCAGTCGGACACGAGGACGGCGCGTGTCCGAGCAGCATCGGAAGCAGAACCGAACTTTGTCTCTGTTATTTTTGAAGAAAAGTTTTGTAAATTTCTCTACCGCCTCAGTTTACATTTTGTATATTTGTATTTAAATGAGGGTCAGACGTGGAGGGTGTATATTTTCTGTGAGCCGCTGGCAAGCCCTGCGTTTTCAGACATTTCAGGGGGGGGGGGGGGGGGGGGGATCTACCAAAAACAACAGCAGCAAATGTGACTCGAGACTTCCACAGCCTCGGACGAGAAGCCGTTTCTATTAAACGTAGAAAATGACTCACTCCACCCTGCGGGGTCGGCCGCATCCTCTCTGACCCGCGCCGGGCCCCTCGGCAGAATCGGAATTAGATGCTCAGAGACGCCCCTGGGGTGGCGCCCCCGGCCGGGGCGCCCCGTGCTGGGCCGTGGGGGGCCTGGGGCCAGCCCCGTGGGGTGCACGCCTCTCCTCGCCGCTTTGGCCCCGCCACCTCTTCCCCCTGCGAGAGGGCGGGGTGCCATGCCGGGTCCCCAGCTTCTCCGGCCCCTTCTTTCCGAGCAGGTCCTGCTGCTGCAGCCAGTGTGCCTTCGAGAAGCGTGTGTCTGGGGGTTTTGGTTTTATTCTATTTTTTAATTGATTTTTTACAGAGAGGAAGGGAGAGGGATAGAAAGTCAGAAACATCGATGAGAGAGAAACATCGATCAGCTGCCTCCTGCACAGCCCCCACTGGGGATGTGCCCGCAGCCAAGGCACATGCTCGTGACCGGAATCGAACCCGGGACCTTTCAGTCCGCAGGCCGACGCTCTATCCACTGAGCGGCACCGGTTTCGGCTGTTTTATTCTGTTTTAAGAGACGCGTAGTGATTGGTTAGAAGTAATCACGGAGCCCCCAGTGTCCCAAGCCTTTATGGCCCGTGGGGCATCGGAGTGGGGTCAGTGGGTCGCCCTGGAGGAGTCTGGAGGGGAGGGGCTTGCCGGGACCCCGGGCGTGATCCTACGCCAGAGGGTCACAGGGCCCGGAGCGCGGCCCGGCCCACAGATCCGTTGGCCCCGGCGGCCGGACAGCGTTGGCTCCCCAAGCGAATGGCTGCCCCAGGAGAGGCCAGGCCAGCGGAGAAGCTCAGGACAAGCTCACTGTTACTCCCGTGGGGGGGGGGGGGGCGGGGGGGGACAGGGGCCAGCTCTGACCTGGAATGGCAAAGTGGCAGGCCCCTGTGGCCCAGGAAGCAGTCTCTGGCCTTTAGAGCGTGGCCGTCCGTCCTAGGGAGCCGCGGCCCCTCTGTGTCTCCTGAAGGTGACAGCAGCCAGTCGGCCCTCGCCAGGCCCTGCACAGGGTGAGCTCTGCAGCTCCCTGCACCCCGGCACCCCGGCACCCCGGCCTGGCTGAGTCCCCGCGGACCCAGCCGGCCTCAGTGGGACCCGGCCTCAGCCCCGGGCAGCTGCGGGGTTTCTCCTGGCCGGGCCCTGCACCCGCATCTCCTGCAAAAGGCAGGTCCCAGGCGCCGCCCCCGAACCTGGAGCTCTGCCGTGCCCAAGGCTCTGCGGGTCCTGCTGACGGTCGGGGTGTCAGGTGTGACCATGCAGACATCGCTCGGGGCCCAGGCGGCCGGGCGTGAGCTTTCGGGGGACGTGGCGAGCGTGTCAGCCAGTCTCCGGCTCTTCCCCGAGCCTTCCCCGTGGTCCTGGGGCCGCTGCTCGAGAGGGGCCTGACCTTGGGAGGAGCATTTGGAGGTCATTTTACAAACAAATGGGAGAGAAGAACACCCCCCCTCCCACATGGGCAGGACCGGGCTTGTCCCAGGAGGCTGGCCACGCCCCTCAGTGGGCCGGAGACGGACGTGCAAACGGCTGCACTGTCTCACCAGGAGGTGGAGACTGGCCCGAGCGTCAGGGTCCGAGCTCTTGCCGGCCGGCTGTCCCTGCAGCCACAGAGGGCTCTGCTGGGAAGGCAGCCTCGCTTCAGAGCTCAGAGCCCTCGCTTGTCTGTCCGTCCGCCCCAGGCAGCCCCCCAGGGGCGCGAGCACAGGTCTGCGTGGCCGGAGCTCAGACCACAGAGCACAGGTCCCCGCGGGGCCCAGAAGCGGGAGCCGTCCACGAGCGCCCACGGGACATGGTGGGGGCCGCCGGCTTCGGCTCCTCCTCCTGTGGGCCCACTGCTCCCCCGGAGAAGGGAAGCGAGCCCAGGGCCTGACACCGGCCTCCTGCCCTGAACCCCCAGTCCCCATGGGCCTGTCCTGTCCCTGAGCCTCCCCCCTCCGCCACCCCTTCTACCCCACCGTGCTCCCCATAGCAGCATTTGTAAACAGGTGTTTTTTTAAATCATCCATTTTTTAAATATATTTAATTGATTTTTTGCAGAGAGGAAGGGAGAGGGATAGAAAGTCTGAAACATCAATAAGAGAGAAACATCGATCAGCTGCCTCCTGCACACCCCCCACTGGGGATGTGCCCACAACCAAGGTCCATGGCCTTGACCAGAATCGAACCCGGGACCCTGAGTCTGCAGGCCGACGCTCTATCCACTGAGCCAAACTGGTCAGGGCTAAAAAGATATCTTTTAATTAAAACACACGCGCGCATACACGTACACACACACACACACACCATCTTCCCACCCAGCCACCTGTCCGGGACGGGGCTCGGTGGGACAGTGAGTGGACTTAACCTTTCTCCAGCCTCTGACTCCCTCAGAAGAGCCGTTCTTCCTCCACGAGAGATGTGTTCTCTGGGACCCTGTGCCTTTGAGGAGAGACCCGGGGTCTTTGCAGAAACATCGCTGCTTCCACTTTTCAGGAGACCAGCTGCATCCCCCATAGGAGCGGGGGGTACGGACACAGGCCACCACCCGTGTGGGTCGGGAGTCCGGCCTCTTTCCCAGAATGCCACGTTACAGAGCGGCACGGAGGGGTGGCCGGGGCTGGGTGACAAAGGCTAGCACAGGAGAGTCCCTGTGAGGGTGGAATCGGGTGTAGCGTGGCCCCCATGGTGGCCACACAGATGTGCACAGTGTAAGAGTGGCCCAAGTCCAGCGGGCGGGGCACGGGGGCCGGGCGCCCACCGATGGGCCGGGGGGTCACCGTTTGACTCCGGGCCGGGCCCGGGCTGCAGGCTTGGTCCCCAGCGTGGGGCAGGAGGAGGCGGCTGGTCAGTGATTCTCTTTTCTTCTTTGGTTAAAAATATTTTTTATTGATTTTCTACAGAGAGGAAGGGAGAGGGATGGAGAGTTAGAAACGTCGATGAGAGAGAAACATCCATCAGCTGCCTCCTGCACGCCCCCTACTGGGGATGTGCCCGCAGCCAAGGTCCATGCCCTTGACCGGAACCGAACCCAGGACCCTTCAGTCCGCAGGCCGACGCTCTGTCCACTGAGCCACACCGGTTAGGACAGTGATTCTCTTCTCATCAATGTTTCTCTCCCTTCCTCTCTGAAGTCAATGAAAAAAATATATACTTTAAAAATCACACAAAGCCGCCCACGCGCAGGGGGCCGGGTCCGTGTCCGGCTCCGGGGCTGCTCTGTGGCCATGTGAGGGGCAGCCGGGAGGGGGGCCTGGGGGGCGGGGCGCCTGGGGGGAGGGGCAGGGGCCGCCCTCACTGCCTGCCACCGGCTGTGACCTGTCGTTTGTCCAGGTTACAGGTTTTTCTTTACCGTGTCAGCAAACGGAAACGAGGAAAGAGAGGGGAGCGGCAGGACGGGGGCTGGGGTTCGGACTGGGCTCCCCGAGGGCCGGAGGCTGCAGGGAGGCCTGGGTGCGCCCCGTGCACGCAGCACGGCAGGGCTGGCCTCTCTCTGCCCTGGGGAGCGGTGTCTCTCCTCTGTCACCACCTGTCCGTCCGTCTTTCTGCCTGGCTCTGGCGTTCCTGGTCTCAGGGCTGCTCCTCCGCCCCCTCCTTCCCTCTCCCTCAGCCCCCCGTGTTCCTGGGGGTCCATTCCCTGGGTGCCCAAGCCCTCGGAGGTTTGGTCTGAGGACTCGGAGGCCAGGCCCCGGGAAACCACCCCGAAGCCACCAGCAGCTCCAGTGGTTTTGACCTCCCAACAGAGACCAGGTCTGCCCTCTCGGGCCCTTCCCTCCCAGCACGGTGTCCCCTGAGAGTTCCAGCTCCAGGATAGGGGTTCGGACCGCGTGAGGCCCGTGCGGATCTGAGGGTTTTCCCGAAGCCCCTCCGGCCGCCGGGCTGGGCCGGGCTGTGTGGGCCGCCCCGGGTGGGAATGGCGGTCTGTGTGTGGGAACCCCCTCTTTATTGCAGGAAGGGACTGGACGCCTGGCCGTGGCCGGGCCGGGAGCAGAGCGTGGTACCCGCGGGACAGGCTGCCTGGCCGTGGCCGGCCGCTCGGCGGCTGCAGACTCACTCGGGGCAGGGTTGGGTTGTTCCCTCTGCTCCGCCCTGGGGCCCGGCACCCCCTGCACAGCGGACCGGGGCCCCGGGCACGGGCACCTCTCAGCAGCGGCCAAGACCGTCCATGTTCACCCCTTTGCGATGGCCAGTTCCCAGCAGCCCAGCCCCGCTTAATGGGAAGCAGGTTGGCACGAGGGACAAGGGCTCCCAGCCAATGTCCTCTCTGCCCGCAGCGGCTGCGAAAGCCCTCGGTATGCCAGTCCCACCAAGGGACCCAGACCGCACAGCCAGGAGGGGAGGACCCCAATAACAATGAGGCGGGTCGGGGTCTTCCCACCAGCCCTGGGCAATCCAGGGAGGCCCTCTTGTGGTGCCCGGTCTTGTCCTGACCACGGACCGGCACCGGGGCTGAGCCACGGACCCCGCCACAAGGGCCTCCCCTTCTCAGGCCCCCGGACTCGCCCAAGATCCCAAAGACAAGAGGGTGTGAGGTTGGGAAGTGTCGTTGGGGTTCTGTTCGGGTTTTCCTGAACGACCGCCAAGTCCTCCTGCGAGGGGCGGGGAACGCGGTCTGTGGCCGGCCGTCGGGGGGGGGGGCGGAGGGGGCGGGCGTTCCCGGGCCCCGGGAGGGGTCGTACCCCCTGCCACATCGTTCATGGAAATTCTGCAACGCTGGAGCAGGAATGGCTTTTTCTTTTTTTATAATCTCTTTATTCCTAAAGAAAGATAGATTTAGACTTTATCTCTGTCCTCCTAAATCCGCTTAACAGTTGCTTCTCTGTTCTTCTCCCCCCACTCGTCACCTCCCCGCCGCCCAGGTCTGAGCTCACCGCTCGACCGTGTTTCCCCCCCTCTGAGCAGAGAACGGGCTGCTTCATTGTCTTGTTACTCCTCCCCGAGGACATTCTGCCCGTTGGTTTTTAGAGAGAGCGGGAGGGAGGGGGGCAGAGAGAAGAGAGTAGAGGAACGCTGATGTGGGAGACACACCAGCTGCTTACTTCCCGCACGTGCCGGACGGGGCTGGGGACCAAACCTGCACCCCCAGGGGGAGATCTCAATGGAGGAGTCGGCAGCTTTCCAGGTGCGTCCACTCGGGGTTGTGGTTGCCGCTGGTTGATTGGCGGCAACAGGGCAAGGGGTCATTATCCCACGCAGCCGGTCCTGGAGCCGGCGGGGGCCCATCCTGGTGTCAGCGGGGACTGGTGTTGTTGCTTATCTGGGCCTGGAGCTGGAAGGGAGCTGAGGCCTACCCTGTTTCCCCGAAAGTAAGACCTCCCCCCAAAATAAGACCTACTCTCTGTAATACAAGGCATCCCCCCAAAAATAAGATCTGGTGCGTCTTTGGGAGCAAAAATTAATATAAGACACTGCCTTATTTCCGGGGAAACAGGGTAGATGTTCATCTCTGGGAGAAAGGTCAGGGGGTCCGAACCTCGTGACCAGCAATATGCTAGGGCAGTGGTCAGCACATTGTGGCTCGAGAGCCACTTTGCAGCTCTTTGGCCCCTTGAGTGTGGCTCTTCCACAAAATACCACGTGCGGGTGCGCACGTACAATGCGATCGAAACTTCGTGGCCCGTGTGCGGAAGTCGGTTTTCGGCTCTCAAAAGAAATTTCAATCGTTGTACTGTTGATGTTTGGCTCTGTTGACTGATGAGTTTGCCTACCACTGTGCTGGGGGAGAACCGGTCCCCCTGGGGCCGGGATCCCACTCTAGAGCCGATTGTCCACTGGAGGCACCCGGGGCGTCCCACCCCGTGACCTTCTGGCCCTGCCCATCGTCCTCGCCCTGCTCCTGTCTCACCGCCTACAGCTGGTGGCCATCACACTGCCTGTGAGAGCGCCCCCCTCTGCCTGGGACTGTCCAGCGAAGTTTAGCCACAAGACCTGTGGGGGGGCAGGTGGGGGGAGGTGAAGGGGTGGGGCTGGGAGTCT
The DNA here is from genome assembly GCA_027563665.1 of Antrozous pallidus. NCBI lineage: Eukaryota > Metazoa > Chordata > Mammalia > Chiroptera > Vespertilionidae > Antrozous > Antrozous pallidus. The sequence continues at coordinate 121,063,812 of CM050510.1, forward strand.
CTGAGGACAAGGAAGTTCCATCAGCTCATTGAACGTGGAGGTGGAACTCCGTCCGCTCGCGGGAGAGAGCAGCGGCCGTTCCGGTGGCTGAGGCTCTTCCTTCCGAACACGTCCCACGCAGGACCAGGGTCCCTGAGCAGCGCGAGAGCCCCCTGTCGGATGGGCGGGCCTCACTGTCCCCCGTGGCGAGAACACTGTTGGACGTGGTTCTAGGGTTCAAAGACGCCTCCTCGCCACCCAGCCCGGGCCTCCGAAGGGGCCGGCCGTGAAAAGAATCGCAGAGCAGCCTCTAAACCAACGGAACCCCAGGGGTGCACGCCGGTTTCTTAAAGGGAAACGGAGGAGCTACGGTGCCGCACGTCAGCGAGCTGGACAAGATGCCCAATGAGCCGGTCAGCTGGGCCCGCTTTATTGCGCACAGGCTCGGAGCGACTGCCTGTGAGGTTCCGAACGCCCAAAGGAGGAACATTCTCTTTTCGTACCTTGTTGGGTTCTTGTGTAAGTTATTTCTACAGACAATTTGCAACCTTGAGTACGTATCATATCTAACAAACACCTGTCATATCCACACAGACACCTGTCACCTTGAGTACATACCATCTCTATACAGACACCTGTCATATCTATACAGACACCTGTCATCTCTATACAGACACCTGTCATCTCTATACAGACACCTGTCATATCTATACAGACACCTGTCATCTCTATACAGACACCTGTCATATCCACACAGACACCTCAAACCTTGAGTACATACCATCTCTATACAGACACCTGTCATCTCTATACAGACACCTGTCATATCTATACAGACACCTGTCATCTCTATACAGACACCTGTCATATCTATACAGACACCTGTCATCTCTATACAGACACCTGTCATCTCTATACAGACACCTGTCATATCTATACAGACACCTGTCATATCTATACAGACACCTGTCATATCCACACAGACACCTCTAACCTTGAGTACATACCATCTCTATACAGACACCTGTCATCTCTATACAGACACCTGTCATATCTATACAGACACCTGTCATATCCACACAGACACCTCTAACCTTGAGTACATACCATCTCTATACAGACACCTGTCATCTCTATACAGACACCTGTCATATCTATACAGACACCTGTCATATCCACACAGACACCTCTAACCTTGAGTACATACCATCTCTATACAGACACCTGTCATATCTATACAGACACCTGTCATATCCACACAGACACCTCTAACCTTGAGTACATACCATCTCTATACAGACACCTGTCATATCTATACAGACACCTCTAACCTTGAGTACATATCATCTCTATACAGACACCTGTCATATCTGTACAGACACCTGTCATCTCTATACAGACACCTGTCATATCCACACAGACACCTCTAACCTTGAGTACATACCATCTCTATACAGACACCTGTCATATCTATACAGACACCTGTCATCTCTATACAGACACCTGTCATATCTATACAGACACCTCTAACCTTGAGTACATATCATCTCTATACAGACACCTGTCATATCTATACAGACACCTGTCATCTCTATACAGACACCTGTCATATCTATACAGACACCTCTAACCTTGAGTACATATCATCTCTATACAGACACCTGTCATATCTATACAGACACCTCTAACCTTGAGTACATATCATCTCTATACAGACACCTGTCATATCTATACAGACACCTGTCATCTCTATACAGACACCTGTCATATCCACACAGACACCTCTAACCTTGAGTACATATATCTGACAAACGCCTGTAACCTTGAATATCATATCTAATCGGGCACCTGGCATCAAATATCAGCGTATCAGTTAGTCAGTGGTTGGCAAACTGCGGCTTGCAAGCCATATGCGGCTCTTTGGCCCCTTGAGTGTGGCTCTTCCACACTCAAAATATCACGGCCTGAGAGAGTCTATTTTGAAGAAGTGGCATTAGAAGAAACTTAAGTTTTAAAAAATGTGGCTCTCAAAAGAAATGTCAATCGTGGTACTGTTGATATTTGGCTCTGTTGACTAATGAGTTTGCAGACCACTGAGTTAAGATGGCTAGTTTGCAAGGTCAGGCAATTAAGTTTATCTTTTCTATTCAAGCAAAATCAAAGTTATTTCACAGTCTAAAAATAACAGAGTTGAGGCAAAACCGGTTTGGCTCAATGGATAGAGCATCGGCCTGCAGGGTCTCGGGTTTGATTCCGGTCAAGGGCATGTACCTTGGTTGCGGGCACATCCCCAGTAGGAGGTGTGCAGGAGGCGGCTGATCGATGTTTCTCTTTCACTGATGTTTCTAACTCTCTGTCCCTTCCTCTCTGTAAGAAAATCAATAAAATATTTTTTAAAAATCAGCAGTCACTTCAGAAATGGATGACCCCACCTCCTGCTGATGGCGCGATGGGTTATCTGGGTCTGAGGCCCTCGGAGGCCCCCGAGTGGCCAGCAGGTGGATGGGGACAAGAGCCAGTGACAGGAAGAAACCCTCCAGCCGGCCAGGAAGTGCCTCCTTCCCCCGCGGGGCAGCCCTGGGGCCGCCGGGGCAGGTATGAGCTGCTGCCCCCTTCCTGCCCCTCCCAGCGCAGCGACACCTGGTGGCCAGGGTGGTGGCCGTGGGCACCAGGCTCGGACCAGAACATTCCAGGGCTGCCCCATCCCAGGATCTGATGAGCACAAAGACCCGTTTGCAGACCTCTGCAGGGGGTGCCCAGGGCCTCGGAGGTTCTCCTGTGGGTGCCTGCAGGGACCTCCCCACCTCAGGAGCCCAGCCACGCTCTCCCTCCATGGCTCTCCAGCGCCCCCATGGGGGCCGAGCCGGGAACTGCAGGAAGGCTGTTCCTCTCGGAAGGGTGGTGTTGGGTAGCTCCTCCTGGGGAAACCATCACACTCGGTGGCCACAGGGAAGTCTGAGGATGTGAGGGGCTCCCCAAAGGACATTTCCTGTGCCCCCTGCTCCTCCCTTTGCATGCAGAACACCTCCAGAGGTGACCATGGGTCCCCGCTTTTCCGCTGGCCAGTCCCCTCCGTCAGCCACCTTCTTGCATTCACCCTTCCCTTTAACTGTGGCCACTGGCTGGGCTGGGAGCCGAGCTTCCAGTTGGCAAGGGAGCCTTCTCCTGGCCTTGCTGCCCAATCCCAAACTCACCGCGTGTCCCCCGCACCCCCTGTCTGCCCTCGGCATGTCCTCCAGCTCTGAGCCTCCCCCTCTCCTGCTCCCGCCTCCCACTTCAAACATTTGATTGGCATTCAGTTCCCCAACCTTGGGCTCTCTGCCTCCCACCGTTCAGAGGTCATGAGGTCAAGAGCGCCAGGCCAGGATCCGAAATTGGTCCCAGTCTGCCTTCTCTGCATGACCTTGGGGAGACCCCACCACCTCTCTACGTCACGTGTGTACTGAGCCCCTGTGACCAGGCACCGAGCTACGCACACGACATAGTAACATAGTGTCTCGTCGAATCTCATGCTGGGATCCTTGTTCTCCCATCTCACACCCAGGAAACAGGCTTGGGAAGATCTGTGCCTCCCTCAAGGTGACACAGCTGAAAAGGGAGGAGCTGCCGAAACCGGTGTGGCTCAGTGGATAGAGCGCCGGCCTGCGGACTGAAAGGTCTCAGGTTCGATCCCGGCCAAGAGCATGTACCCTGGTTGTGGGCACTTCCCCAGTGGTGGTTGGGGGGGGGGGGGGTGCAGGAGGCAGCTGATGGATGTTTCTCTGTCATCGATGTTTCTGACTTTCTATCCTTCTCCCTTCCTCTCTATAAAATATATTTAAAACAATAAAAAGGGAGGAGCTGAGTGAGAATTTCAAATGTTGTGACTGCTCCGAACCAACGTTCCCATGGTAACCCACAGTAAGCAAGGACAACAGTAACGGTGACGGACCGTTACCGCACACAGGGGATATATTATAGGACTGTACACCTGACACCTGTAAACCAATGTCACCCACAACATTCCATAAAAAAGGAGAAAAAGGAGCTCTAAAAATCTGCATACTCAGTAATTTCAATTGTAAGAAATAATTTGAAATGGGGTGGAGGGCGGCGGGGGGGGGAAACAGAGAAATTCTTTTACTGCTAAGATTCCGGGAAAGCTGCCAATGAGGAGAAGTGGCCCCCACACCCACCTCTGCCCCCCGCCGGGATCTACACCTCCAGGTGTTTGCGGGGCAGCCTGTCTCCCCCCACCCCACCCCCACTCTTCTTAAAGCGGCAGGAGCGGTGACACGTGGACCAAAAGCCACATGCTTGCAGAGCCGGCCTTCCTCTGGAGACGGGGCGCGGGGGGCTCTTCTCCCGGGAACATCTCCGCCAAGCAGACATCTGTTGCTCTGAGGCGGTCCGTGTGCCTAACAGTTTAGAAAACAGAGTTTAAATGCCTAAATAAGAAGAAAACAGTTGGCCCTCGTTGCAAAATAGCATACAAACTGTGCTGGAATTAGCACAAGGGAAACATTTATCTTCCCTCGATAATCTTGACACGGGCCTTTTTTGATGGTGTGTGATTACGTTTATGGGCATGAAAGACGGCCCTGATGTATTATTACTCAAGGGGCGGGGGCGGGAAACCGGTTGCGAATAGAAAGCCAGGCTTTTTTACAGGGACATCTGACTCCAGCCTCCCGGCTGGGGTGAGGCCCCTTCTGCGGGTCCCGCAGAAGACAAGGAGGCAGGGGTGAAGACTGGCTGGGGGGGGGGGGGGGGGGGCAGGCCCACCATCTCCCCGAGAGGATAGAAAACGAAGCGCGTGTTTTAGCTGGAATGGCCAAAGATTTGCCTGAGCAGAAATCTGGCACAGCCCGGTGGAGTGAAAGATGGTGGCTTGTGGGGCCTAAAAGAAATGGCCCTCGCTGGTGTGGTTCAGTGGATAGAGTGTTGCCAGGGTCCCCAGTCCAATTCCGGCCAAGGGCATATGCCCCGGTTGCAGTCTCAATCCCCAGTAGGGGGCGTGCAGGAGGCAGCTGATCGATGATTCTCTCTCTCTCCCTAGGACTAACCAGGTTCGACCCTGCTTAGCTTCTGAGATCAGTGGAGATCAGGCAAGTTCAGAGTGGTATGGCCGTAGACGGTCTCTCTCATCATTGATCTTTCTACCTCTCTCTCCCTCTCCCTTCCTCTCTGAAATTATTAAAGATATTTTTGGGGAAAAAATGAATTTAGAAAAATAAATAAAAGACTGGGGGCTAGCTGCCAATCCGGGCGCCACCAACCTCGAGCCTTGATGACCTGGTACAGGGTCGAGGCCTCTGAAGGGCAGTCCCCCACGGATACAGCGGGAGCCACGCCCAGCGCACACACTGGATGCCATCGGCAGGTGCCCGGTGCCCAGGAGGAGCTGGGGGGGGGGCCCTCTCCAGCCATCCCATTCTGCATTTTCACGACCATCGCAGGGTGAGCCACCAGCAGGGACAACACTGAGACGCCAGGCTGTGAATGAGAGCCGCCCTGCCTTGAGATCCGGGCATTCCCTCCCTCCCTCGGGAGCCGTGAGGGAGGGCCGGCTGGGTGGCGGCTCGGGCCCAGCACACAATGGCTCAGGTGCTGTCCTGGAGAGAGAGGGTGCAGACTGGTAACAGCCAGCCTGTGCCAGGGCTCCGGAGGGGCTGGGAAGGGGTGTATGGGGTGGGGGGAAGGACTAGTTCGCCGAGTCCTCAGGAAAGACCCAAGGGCCGGACAGGAGCCGCGGACTGGCAGAAGGCGGGCGGGGGCCGGCTCGGCGCTCCTGACCTTGACGGCAGGCGGCCAAGGTCACGACCTGGATTTTTATTCTGAGGACAGACAGCGGCCCAGGAGGGGCCGAGGCAGATGAGCAGCGTGGCCAGGCCTGTGCGGCTCGGGGTGCAGCGTCCACCTATGAACCGGGAGGTCAAGGTTCGGTTCCCGGTCAGGGCACGAGCCCGGGCTGCGGGCTCCATCCCCAGTGCGGGGCGTGCGGGAGGCGGCCGGTCCATGCCTCTCTCGTCGTCGCTGTTTCTCTCTCTCTCCCCCCCCCTCGCCCTTTCTCTCTGAAATCGACAAAAATGTATTTTCACCTGAAGTCAATACATAAACGGCGGGCGCTGGATGAAGATGGGCAGGGGGTGTGGGTGAGGAGGACGGGCAGCGAGGAGGCTGGCACGCCAGCCGGGAAGAGATGAGGGGGGCAGCCTGGTCAGGGGCCGGGGCCGTGGAGACGGGGACGCGGGATACAGTCGAGCTGGAATTTGGGGAACCTACAGGACTTAACTCACGGACCAGACTTAGACGTGCAGGAGAGACGTGGGCCACCCCCAGACGCCCGCCCCGCGGCTTTGTGGGAAATGGGAGAAGATCCCGCTTTCCAGGAGCAAACAGCACCATCAGCATTCCAAGCGCTCAGCGAGGGCACAGCCTGCAAGGCCCTGGCTCAGGAGGAGCGGCACCCCCACGTCTCTGTGGGAGCAGCTCGGACCTGCAAAGCTGGCCGTGCCTGTGGGGGTCCGAGGAGAGCCCACCCGCTCTGCCTCTGCCCGAGGTTTGCTGCCCCTGCCCCCAGCTGTGCGTGAGGTCCCCCCGCCCCCACTTCTGCCCAGGCACCAGCCTATGCAGAGCTCACTGCTTTGTCTGCCACTGCCCTTGGGAAGGAATGCAAACGGCAAACCTCAAAACCCCGGCTGCTGACGGTTCCACAAGACCATCTAGCACTTGAGCCAACGCAAGTTCTAGAACACCCACGGCTGATGGAGTAAACAAGGCCGGAGCGCCGGTCGGTCAGGACGCCAGGTCGCGCTGGCCCTGCAGCTCGCAGAGCGTGTAAACAGCGTGCGCCGAGGCAGAGCGGGGCCTGGGCGGGTCCCAGCGGGCCGGCGTCACACAAGGGGGACCTCTGTCCCGGTTCACAGGCCGTCGTGAAGGGGAGGCTACTCAACCGAAGGCTCCAGCCTCTGGACTTTACAAGGCTGGAGTACAAAGCTGTCCCCACGAGAGCAGAGCACTGGTTCTCGTGTTGTTTTTGAAGAAATCACTTCCGCCAAGGCCGGTTTGGCTGGGTGGATAGAGCACCGGGCTTCGGTCAAGGGCATGTACCTTGGCTGCGGGCACATCCCCAGTAGGGGGTGTGCAAGAGGCAGCTGATCGATGTTTCTCTCTCATCAGTGTTTCTGACTTTCCCTCTCCCTTCTTCTCTGTAAAAAAGTCAATAAAATATCTTTAAAAAAAAAAAAAAGAAATCAGTTCGCACCGAAACTGGTTTGGCTCAGTGGATAGAGCATCCGCCTGCAGATTGAAGGGTCCCGGGTTCGATTCCGGACAAGGGCATGTACCTTGGCTGCAAACACATCCCCAGTGGGAGGGTGTGCAGGAGGCAGCTGATCGATGTTTCTCTCTCATCGATGTTTCTGACTTTCTATCCCTCTCCCTTCCTCTCTTTAAAAAATCAATAAAATATATTTTTTTAAAAATCACTTGCCCACCAGGGTCACTATGAAGCTTAACATCCTGACACTCGGGGAAGAGACGAAGCACCTGAGCTTGTAAGTTTAGGAGGTGATCACAGCCAGTCAGCAGCTGGGGAGAGCGGCGACAGCGTTTGGACAGGTCCAAGCCTCGGACCGATGAGAGGGCACAGTCCCCTCCTGGCCACGTGCAAGCCCAGCGTGGAGGGCAGAGCCTCCCAGCACCATGACAGCCAGCAGCTGGAGCTGTGAGCTTGAACCTGGTCCGAACACTCGGCCCCACATGCCTGAGTGATAGAGGCTGCAGGGCAACAAAGCTTGATCAGGTGCATGTAACTGAGGATCGAAACCCACGAGAATGTTGTAAACATCCTGACCACACCCTTACTTTGCCTCGTGGCATCTGGATATAAAATAAAGACACGGCTTATAGTCCACTAGTGGCCTGGTGCATGAAATTTGTGCACAGAGGGGGGTTCCCTCAGCACAGCCTGCACCCTCTCCAATCAGGGACCCCTTCGGGGATGCCTGACTGTTGGCAGTCAGACATCCCTCTCACAATCTAGGAACACTGGCTCCTAACTGCTCACTGGCCTACCTGACTGATCGCCCCTAACCCCTCTGCCTGCCTGCGTGATCGCCCCTAACTGCTCCCCTACCAGCCTGATCGCCCCGAAGTGCTCCACTGCTGGCCTGATTGCTCCTAACTGCCTCTGCCTGGGGAGTGGACGCTGTGCTGGCAGTCCCGGCCGGCACATGAGGCGCCCTGGGGCTGAGTGTGCCCTGGCTGTGCCGGCTCCCCACAAGCAGCCCCTCACCCAGGGCCCACGCACCTTCTTGGAGCAGAGTTTTGGTCAAGACTGGCTCTCGCCTTCTGACAGGGTTCCCGCCTCCTTTCATCGCCCCCAGTCCTGTCTTTAGTATTTGGCCTGGGATGCAGTAGGTGCTCATGAAATATCTGTTTGTGAGCCAGTGAGTACCTTCGCCAGAAGACCTCTCCCTAGTCGCCCTAGTCCTGGGCTCCCCAGGGTCTCTGTCTAGACAAGGGCGGGGCAGAAAAGGAAGGGGGACAGCAACTCTGGTTCCAGCCTCAGGCTCTACCCCGCAGCAGCTTGAGTCTGTGTGAGTCACATCACTGGTTTTGGTCTCCGGGTCCTGAAGTGGGAGAAGTCACCACCAGGCCTCCTGCCACCGAGGGGCGGGATGGTGCAGACCACAACTGACACAGAAAGCCTGGCAGGAGCCCCAGCTGGTTGGGCTCCGTGGACAGAGCGTCAGCCTGCGGACTGCAGGGTCCCAGGTTCAATCCTGATCAAGGACACATGCCTAGGTTGGGGGCCCGATTCCCAGTCGGGGGCCTGCAGGAGGCAGCCAATCAGTGATTCTCATTATTGATGTTTCCATCTCCCTCTCCCTCGCTGAAATCAATACCAATATTCAAAAGAAAGCAAGCCAGGCAGGTCAGCAGAGTGGACCGGGAGGCGGAATTAATGCAAAGTCACAGGAGAATGTCACCCAGGCCATGCTCTGTGTGTGGGAACAGGGGCGCAGGGGGCACACTGCAGAGCTAGCAGATGCCATAAAGGTGCCAGTGGCCTGCTATAAGGCCGTGGTCGGCAAACTACGGCTCGCGAGCCACATGCGGCTCTTTGGCCCCCTTGAGTGTGGCTCTTCCACAAAACACCACGGCCTGGGCGAGTCTATGTTGAAGAAGCGGCGTTAGAAGAAGTTTAAATTTTAAAAATGTGGCTCTCCAAAGAAAGTTCAATCGTTGTCCTGTTGATATTTGGCTCTGTGGACGAATGAGTTTGCCGGCCACGGGCAATAGGGAATGTTGGGGCCTGTGGCTAACTGGAGATGACACTCACGCACCGAAGGACTGAACCCACACGCCCCACCACAGGCGCCGTGGCCTGCGGGGGGGGTCGGAGCCCCTGGGACCGGGGGACGAGGTGCATCAGCCAGGCCTCGTTTCCCGAAGCCTCAGCACCCGGGGCCTCGCTGACCACGGAGGGACCACGCCTCCCAGGCCCAGCCAATTCCTAGAGACGACCACAGCCGAGCGCTCCACCCCCAGCAACGCGGCCACTGCGGGGCTCAGCTCCCCAGCACCCCCTTCTCAGGCCCTCGCACCCAGGGCCAGGCACCCGGGGCCACGGACCCGGGAACAGGTGTCAGACAACCAGGGACAGCCCCTGCGTCCAGGGCCCACGGAAATTATTCAAACCTGCCTGTGCTCAGCCCGCTCGCAGGCGCCTTCCTGTGGGAACCACAGCAAAGCCTCTTGCCCACATCCGCCCGCTCCCTCCGCCCCCGACAGGCCTGGGGCTTCCCCGCGGCCCCATGTGGCCCCCTTGTCCCGGGAACTGTCACCAGCTCCCTTCCCAATGGCGGTCGCCCCTGGTCCTTCGGCCTCCACGGGCCTGGCCGCTCATCGGGCCTCCATCTGCGTCACCTGCCGGCTGCAGGGAGCCTCAGGCATCAGGGCCGAGGGCGCCCTCGACTCCCGACACCTGACAGCTTTCCACTGGTCGGCAAACTCATTCGTCCACAGCGCCAACACCAACAGGACAACGACTGAAATTGGAGAGCCACATTTTTGAAACTTCAACGTCTTCTAACGCCGCTTCTTCAAAATAGACTCGCCCAGGCCGTGGTGTTTTGTGGAAGAGCCACACTCGAGGGGCCAAAAAGCCGCATGTGGCTTGAGAGCTGCAGTTTGCCGACCACTGCCCTAACCAATAAAGGGATGGGCGGACAGGCCCGGGGAGCGTGAACACTGGGGAGAGCATGTGTCTGCTGCACGGAGTCCCTGCGCCTCAGTCCCCCCTCTGCAGGGGCCTCAGAAAGCTGGGTTCTGGGCCGGCCTCCGGCTGGTTGGCGCATAGAGAGGCGGCCAGGCGGGAGCTGGCAGGATGGGGCCGAGCTCAGGCGGGCAGGAGGGAGCTGTGGTTACATGGTGAGGCTCCCCGTCCTGCTGGCGGTGGGCGTCCCAGGCTGCTGCTAAGGGAGAGGCTCTCGGTGGACAGTCCGCAGGCTAACCCTGTGTCCTTCACCCAGACCGCCTCCTCCCAGGGTCTCCGGCCCCCGTGGGGAAAGGGTGAAGCCAGAAAGAGGCCCCAGCCCACCTGTGGGCACACTCTCCACAGGCAGCACCAGGCAGGTTGCTCAGCTTCGTGCACCCCGAAATGACCCTCTGTCTGCACTGGCAGGGGGTGGCCCCGAGCTGGTGAACTCAGAGTCAAACTAGAGAGCCTTTATTCTTAAAAATGCATCCATTTGCTCCAGCCGGCGTGGCTCAGGGGTTGAGCATCGACCTCTGAACCAGGAGGCCATGTTCGATTCCCGGTCAGGGCACGTGCCTGGGCTGTGGGCTCGGTCCCCAGTGAGGGGCGTGCAGGAGGCAGCCAATCAGTGGTTCTCTCTCATCACTGATGTTTCTCTCTCTCCCCCCCTCTCCTTTCCTCTATTATATATTATACCCTATATAATAAAGAGCTGACATGCTAATTAGACCAGATGGGTGGGGCAAGGCCTTGAGGCAGCCAGGGCTGTAAAGGCCTACTCTCGCACGAATTTCGTGCACCGGGCCTCTAGTGCACAGTAGAATAAAATGCCTCAGTCTGCCAGCCGGCATGGCTCAGTGGGCTGGGCATCGTCCCAGGCACTGAAAAGTTGGGCTCGAGTCCTGGGCAGGGCACATGCAAGGCCTTCAGACTCAATCCCCAGTGGGCGGTATGCACGGAGGCAGCTGATCAAACATCGATGTTTCTCTCTCTGTCCTTTCTTCTCCCGAACAGTCAATAGAAATATTGTGTAGAAGAAGAAATTTAGGTAGCATTCCCTAGAAAGTAGTGTGTGTGTGTTTTTTTTTAAATAAAATGCATCAATCCACTCTGCTTGAAGGACTGAATTTCTCGAATGCCAGGGCCCTTGGGGGTCACTCTGAGCGTCCTTCTCTTGTCTCGGGTGGGGAGGCCTGACTACTACGTCTGGGGAAGGAGGAGAAGCCCCACATAGGGGTACAGCCTGGGCAGTTCCTGCTGACATGCCCAGCAGGTGGCCAAGTTCTCAGCAGCGAATGGCTCCCCCAGCCATCCTTCCCCAGGCTGGACACTCCAGGGACTGTCCCACCGGTCACTCTGCGGGAGGGTCTCAGGCGGGTCACTGCGAGCTGCTTCGCCCGGACCAGAACCAGCTCACGCCATTGCCCTGTGTGATGAGTAGACTCCCCCTTCCCTCTCTACGCGTCCTGGTTTGCCTGGAGAGTGACCCAGTCACCTGAGCACCAGGCAGTTTGTGGGTAAATGGCTCCAAAGGCTCACAGCAACAGGTCTCCCTGCTCTGTTGGCACCAACGGGAGCGTGAGGTTTGGCAGACCTGCGGGAGGAGGTCTGCGTGGGGCTTGGGCCTGCGGGAGGAGGTCTGCGTGGGGCTTGGGCCTGCGGGAGGAGGTCTGCGTGGGGCTTGGGCCTGCGGGAGGAGGTCTGCGTGGGGCTTGGGCCTGCGGGAGGAGGTCTGCGTGGGGCTTGGGCCTGCGGGAGGAGGTCTGCGTGGGGCTTGGGCCTGCGGGAGGAGGTCTGCGTGGGGCTTGGGCCTGCGGGAGGAGGTCTGCGTGGGGCTTGGGCCTGCGGGAGGAGGTCTGCGTGGGGCTTGGACCTGCGGGAGGAGGTCTGCGTGGGGCTTGGCGGACCTGCGGGAGGAGGTCTGCGTGGGGCTTGGGCCTGCGGGAGGAGGTCTGCGTGGGGCTTGGGCCTGCGGGAGGAGGTCTGCGTGGGGCTTGGGCCTGCGGGAGGAGGTCTGCGTGGTGCTTGGGCCTGCGGGAGGAGGTCTGCGTGGGGCTTGGGCCTGCGGGAGGAGGTCTGTGTGGGGCTTGGGCCTGCGGGAGGAGGTCTGCGTGGGGCTTGGCGGACCTGCGGGAGGAGGTCTGTGTGGGGCTTGGGCCTGCGGGAGGAGGTCTGCGTGGGACTTGGGCCTGCGGGAGGAGGTCTGCGTGGGGCTTGGCGGACCTGCGGGAGGAGGTCTGTGTGGGGCTTGGGCCTGCGGGAGGAGGTCTGCGTGGGGCTTGGGCCTGCGGGAGGAGGTCTGCGTGAGGCTTGGGCCTGCGGGAGGAGGTCTGCAGGCGCAGGCAGCAGGGGAATTAGCAGAAGGGACCTGGGCTGACCTCGGGCTCGTGGGCTTAGCTCCAAAGAAGGGGAGGGGGGGTGACCCCGCTGGCAGGTTCAGCCCGGGCCATGCCGGGCTTCCCTCGAAAGAAGACTTTCAGAGACGGCATTTCTGTCTCCTGGCTGAACACTCGAGCCCGGAGTCCAGCAAAGGGCGGGGGCAGAGTAGGAAGGGGCGGTGCGTCCCAGACGGGCGATGGGAGACGGGGAGCGTGCACGCATTTCACCGTTGGCCCAGGCTGGGCAGCAGAGCCCCACTCCCCGCCACCTCCCATTCCCTGGGGACCCAGAGCGACTCCCCATTCCTCTTTCTTCCTCGAGATCTTATTTCTGTCGGGATGAACTATTTATCTGGGCTGCAGACTGTGGGTGAAACCAGCACAGACCCGGGCAAAAGAAAAAAGCCCTCTGTGATGCTCACACAGCTCCCCAAACCTGCAGGGGCCGGGGGCTGGGGGGGGGGGTACCTTTCCCCAGCACTGAGCTCACCCGAGAGAAGTATTTAACCCAAAAGGCACCCGACAGACAGCACCCCCCGTGGACTGAGTGTGAGGTCCACCCTGGAACCTGTAGGCTGGGAGGCCCGCCCCCCCAGAGGCAGACAAAGACTTGAAAGGTAAGAGGTGGCTCTGCGTGTCGCCTGGTGGCCTCGCATGACGTTTAATCAAGCTGTAAAATGCTCCGTGCCCCGCGTTTAAGGACTCGGTCCACCACTGTGCGTTTGTGAACTTGAACTTCAAAGCAACAACGTGTGTGTTCTCTACGTAAGATTAGCCATCGTGCACAGCCGGCTGGTCGAGCAGTTAACACACTCCCCACCGGCGGGCCGGTGCGTCTGTCCTCGCAGATAACAAAGCGGCTCTGCACCCGCACGGCCCCGCGTGAGCTCCCTGGCGCCGGGGAGCCAGGCCCACCGTGGGGTGGGGGCGGGGGCGGGGGGGCCTCATGTGTTGTAAGTTCTCGACGCCCTTTTGGCGGCCGTCTGGGTGTCGGGCGGCTCCTCCTCCTCCTCCTCGGCCCGCTTGTGCTTTACAAACAGGTCGGACTTCAGGAAGCGGCTGTAGCTGTCGTACTTCATGAGGTTGAAGATCTGGGGGGGCGGGGGGGAAGACGGCTGAAGGCGGCGGCCCGGCAGTGACTCACCCGGCCGATGTTTATAAATCCCGCTCCGTGCGAGACACACACAGACGGCCAACGGTCACATGCGGGCCGGGCCTGGCCGTCGAGAAACGAGCTCAACGGAACAGAGCAGCGGGGGGCGGGGGGGGGGGTGTCTCGTGAACAAGCCCCTCTCTGTTTTCCGAGGAAGTCTGGGTGCACGCAGCCCTGATTCACGGCCTTGTGGCCAGAGGTCCTTTAAGGAGCTCCGCTTTGTGTGGGGAATGACACCCGGGACGGATTTCCCCAGGAACCGGGGTGCGGGGCACGGCCACGTCACCTGATGCCAACACCGTAAGGGGCACAGAGGCCTGGCGTCGGAGACCTCAAACCCCTCCTCCTGCCAGGAGGGACCAGGGGCTCCTTCCATCCGGGCAGAGGGGCCAGGGCACAGCCCACGGGGGCAAGGCTTCAGAAAGAGGGGCTACTACCCCCCACCCCCTTCCCTGAGCATCCTTCCCGCCTGTCCCTCTCCAACGGCCCCAAAGGCCACACCTCCCTAAGCTCCCCCCTTCCCCCCCGAACCTGTTGGGTAGCAATCTTGCCATCCCAGACCCACTTGCTGAGGTTTAGTGAAAGTATTCATTAAAAAATAATAATGCCCCCACGCTGAAACCGGTGTGGCTCAGTGGATAGAGCATCTAGCCTGCGGACTGGAAGGTCCCAGGTTCGATTCCGGTCAAGGGCATGTACTTGGCTGCGGGCACAGCCCCAGTAGGGGGTGTGCAGGAGGCAGCTGATCGATGTTTCTCTCCCATCGATGTTTCTAACTCTCTCTTAATAATAATGCCCCCCAAATAATAATAATAATAATAATAGTAATAGTAATGCCTAGCCAGTCTGGCTCAGTGGATAGGGGGTCAGCTGGGAACTGAAGGGTCCCAGGTTTGATCCCAGTCAAGGGCACATGCCCCGGTTGCGGGCTTGATCCCCAGTAGGGTGCGGGCGAGAGGCAGCCAATCCATGATTCTTTCTCATCGTTGATGTTTCTCTCTCTCTCTCCCTCTCCCTTCCTCTCTGAAATCAATCAAAATATATTTACAATAATTCCCAGAAAATACTAAAATCACAGCTAGGGGTGAGACAGGGGTGAGGAGTTACCACTCGGCGGCCTCCCCCCAACGTGCCACGCAGACGGCCAGGCCCACACTCCCACCCGACCCCCTGCCCGGCCAGCCCTCGGGCCTGAGAGCCCCGGGGAACTCTGAGATGCCTGCCCCGTTCCGAGTCTGAACCGGGCGCTGGGAGAGTGACCCGAGACCCCTCCCGGCACCCAGCCCTGCGCCCCCTCCCGCACGGGTCCCGGCAGACGGGACCCCGTCGCCAGCAGGATGCGGTTCGACCAGCGTCCGTCTGAAGTCTGTGCGTGTGGGCGGGGAGCATCCTGTTTGCCTGGTGTGGCTCTGAGCCTCGCACTTCAAAGAGGAGACGAGAAAGGCAGGGGGGCGGGAGGGCGCGAGGGGGCGGCTTCAGCAGAGGGGAGGCTGGCCGAGCCTTCCCCTCCAGGAGAGCCGGAGACCCCTGCTCCCTCAGGGGCTGCAGGGAGGGGCCCGGAGCTCTGTAAAGGAGCCGAAGGGCCACCCCAGGGGGGCAGGGTGAATGCCCGGGAGGTCCCCTGGGCTGGGCTTCCACTCCAGACCCCTGCCGCCTCCTGGCGAAGCTCCTGGCGCGGCGGTCACTGGGGGCGGCTCCGGCCCTGGGCCCAGACAGATGTGATAAAGAAGAGATGTTGCTGAAACCGGTGTGGCTCAGTGGATAGAGCGTCGGCCTGCGAACTGAACGGTCCCGGGTTCGATTCCGGCCAAGGGCATGTACCTTGGTTGCGGGCACATCCCCAGTGGGGGTGTGCAGGAGGCAGCTGATCGATGTTTCTAACTCTCTATCCCTCTCCCTTCCCCCCTTTAAAAAATCAATAAAATATATTTTTTTAAAAGAGAGAGAGAGAGAGAGAGAGAGAGGAGAGATGTCATCCCCAGTGGCCGCATTTCTGAGGCTGAGAGCGGCCCGGCATCTCTGCCCCGGGCCCCCGGCACTGGCCTCGGACCGCACGGCCACAGGCGCTCCGACCACACGGGCCGTCGAGGGAGGCGCTCGGCACAGACGGCTTAGAGGAGAGGGGACGCACCCACGTCTCTCCCGGGAAAGTGCGGCCACAGCCTCTGACCCCAGGGCGAAGGGCCGTGAGCCCGTCCAATAAACACCCGCACGGGCTGGCGACGGGACCGGGGCCGCGCCGACGCGCCGAGCGCCTCCCGGCCGGGCACCGGCAGCCTCCGGCGCCCCCGTGACCGCACCGGCCCCGGGAGAACCGGCTGCAGCGGGGACACGGGGCTCAGCGGCTCGCTGCTTGGCCCGGCGGCTGGAGCACTCCTCTGCCGGGGCGGCCGAACAGGCCCCACCACTGTGTGCGGCGGGCGGGGGACAGAGCTAAGCAACAGGGATGTCTTCCCTCACGGCTCCGGAGGCTGGGCGTCCAAGGTCAAGGTGTCGGCCGGGTGGGTTCTCCTGAGTCCTCCTCTCTCTTTGGCTTGTAGATGGCCGTCTCCCCGTCTCCCCACGGCCCCCGGGTCTTCACAGGGCCTTTCCTCTGTGCGTCTGTGTCCTGAGCTCTGCTTCTAGGGACACCAGGTGGCCAGTGCACTGGATGGGAGCCCCCCCCCCCCCCGACGACCTCCCTTAGCCTGCAGTTCTGGTTAGAGACCCTCGCTCCAAACACGGGCGCATCCTGAGGCACCTGAGCTTCAGACTTCCACATACGAACGGGGAAGGGAGCGAGGTGGGGGGGGGGAGGGCGAGGGGAGCATGCTTCATCCCCCGACGGTGAGCAAGAGACAGGCGATGTGAACGGCCAACAACTAGACGCTGCGTTTTCGCACGGAAAACAAAGACGGCCCCACATGCGCTCTTTCAGCGTGTCCGTCCGTGGACGCTGTGTCAAGCACGTGATGTCCAACCCCGGCTGTGCGCCTGAAACTGACCTGAGAGAGTACGGAATGCAGACGGTAACGGGAAAACAATTTTTTAAAACGGGGTGTGTTTGTGTCCAAGGAATAAATATCTTCAGAGGTCAGTGTCGTGGGTTAAATAGTGTCCCCCCGCCCCCGCCCCCAAATTCATGTCCACCTAGACTTCACAGGCGACCCCGCTTGGAAACAGGGTTAGTGAGGGTGTCGAGATGACGTGGTGGATGTGGGGTGGCGTCCTCAGGAGAGGCAAGGCCAGAGGCACACCCCGAGAGAGGAAGGCCTGGAAGACGGAGGCCGAGGTCGGAGTGACAGCGCTACCAGCCAGGGAACGCCAGCAGCCACCAGGAACCAGGACGAGGCAGGAAAGGAGTCTGTCCGCCCGCTGGCGTGGCTCGGGGGCTGAGCATCGGCCCGTAAACCCGGGGGGCCCGGTTCGATTCCCGGGCAGGGCCCAGGCCCAGGCTGCGGGCCCAGTCCCCAGTGGGGGCGTGCAGGAGGCAGCCGATCAATGGTTCTCTCTCCTCATTGATGTTTCTCTCTCTCCCCCTCTCCCTTCCCTTTTGAAATCAATAAAAAATGTATTTTTAAAAAATAAAACATTATATATATATATATATATATATATATATATATATATATTTTTTTTTTTTTTTTTTTTTTTTTTTTTTAAAGGAGTTTTCCTGGAGCCGCCCGAAGGAGTGCAGACCTGACAACTTGCTCTCGCACTTCTGGCCTCAGGAGCCGCGAGAATCAATTTCTGTTTTAAGCAGCTCGGTTTGTGACAGCTTGTTGTGACAGCCCTCGGAAACGGAATTACTGATTTCCCCTCGCTGCTGAGTGAGCACAGAGAATGAGGTGGCCCGCAGGCTTCTAGAAGGTTCTATAAAACCAGGACACTCTGGTGGGGAGAACGGGCCTCCCGGGGCCTCCGGTGTCCGTGGGGCAGGGAACACCGTGGCCCCAAATCTGGGACCGGGGTGAGGCCCCAGGCGGGCGGAGCGGCCGGCAGAGGAGGGAGCGGTCAGCCCTGCCCGACCGAGGGGGGCAGCTGAGGAGGCAGGAGACGCAGGTTGGCAGCTCCGCGCATTCCGAACCTCTTTTTACACCCCCCCCCCCCCCCGCACAGCTGTGGCTCAGCAGGTTTCAGGCGCTGCAGCCACGTCGGGAGCCGCGTGCCCAGACTGTCAACTGTGGGGCGAGGCTGCGGGAGGCGCTGAAGAATCCAGGACAGGGAGGCGGAGCCGCTGCCCGGTGCGCCCCACGGCCCCGCCACACAAGGTCACGGCACAGCCGGGGCGCCCCTCCCTCCCCGTGCCCCTTCCTGGGGGACTGGCCGGCATCGGTCTTCCCGTGGGCGCCCCGACTTGAGAGTGCCCTGGACCCGCTGCTGCTGCAGACAGGGGCTCCCTCCCTGAGCCCCTCACCCCGGAGAGCCGGCTTTCCCCACCTGGAAGGGCCCTGTCGGAGATGTCAGCGCCATCCCCATGAGGCGCTGGAAGCTAATAAATCTCCCTCCAGTCTCCGCAGGCGAGGACACTGGGTACCAGGAGGGGACAGCCCGCTCGTGCGAGTTTTATTAATGGGACTTCGTCTTTGCCGCAGGAACTGGCTCTCGTTTCGATGGTAAAAAATGGCTGGATGGCCCTGGCCAGTGTGGCCCAGTGGATAGGGCGTCGGCCTGCGGACTGAGGGGCCCCGGGTTCGATTCCGGTCAAGGGGAGCCTGGCTGCGGGCTCCTCCCCGGCCTGGGCCTTGGTCAGGACTCAAGCAGGAGGCCACCAACTGCTGTGTTTCTCTCACATCGAAGTCTCTGTCTTTCCCTCTCTCCCACTCCCCCTGCACACCCATGGAAAGTGTCCTCGGGTGAGGATTCACAACAACGACTGCTGAGCCGAACCTGGGGTGGCTCAGTGGATGGAGCGTCGGCCTTCGGACTGAGGGGCCCCGGGTTCGATCCCGGGCAAGGGCATGTACCTTGGTTGCGGGCACGTCCCCAGTGGGGGGTGTGCAGGAGGCGGCTGATGGATGTTTCTCTCTCATCGATGTTTCTGACTCTCTCTCCCTCTCCCTGCCGCTCTGTGAAAAATCAATAAAATATGTTAAAATTGAAAAAAGAATTGCTGAAAGAGGCCGCAACCCCCGTCTCTGGATTCCCCCCACACCAGACGACAGGCTTTCAAACCACAGACAGACAGAACGCGCCCGAGGGCCCCGCTCCTCCGGCCTCCAGCCTTGAGGGGAAGACCGCCTCCCCCTCTCAGGGGTGGGGGTGGGGTGCCCGGGAGAAGGGGGGCAGCTGGCAGAGAGCAGGTGCGGAGACAGGCTGCCGGCAGCTATGGGGCCACCGTCCCAGACAGGCTCCCAGAGTCGGACATGGTGTGGCGGGGACAGAACTCCAGCAAGAGGCTGGACGAGGTGGAGAGGGACCCCTGTTGGGGCCAAATCCCCTCACCGGCCCCTGGGTCCTGCGGTGGTGGGGGGGTGGGGGGGAGATGGGGGGGTGACAATGTGTTCACTTGTCCGGAGTCCGTAACGCTCCAGTCCGAAGCCCGGTGACATTCTCGGGGCACAGAAAGGCATCTGTGTTTGCTTTCGGCCGTGAGGAGGAGAGTGAAATGCTGTTCTGATGCCTACCCCCGTCTCCTCCCCCAAACACCGGCTCAGAGTTAGAAAAAATCTCCAAGTCTTTGAGATGCGCCCCCCCCCCCCCCCCGCCCCTCATGAGGCCGTCAGCGGGGGCCGGCGCGGGGCGCCCCGTTCCCGCCCTCAGAAGCAAACCCCGCGTCCTGCCCTTTCCGGCTCCGCACGGTGGGAAACGCGGTTTCCGGGCCGGACTGGGCCTTGGGGAGCCAATGCCAGCTGGCACCCCAAGACGGAGGATGGCAGAACCCCTCGCTCCAGCCGCCACACAGGCTTGGAGAAGCAGGGGGTGGGAGAGGACCCCCAGCCCCATGCCCGCCCCCCAGGCATGGCAGCCCGCCCCCACTCCGGGTCCTCACCAGCGTCTGAATGTCTGGGTTCTGGGGAAATTCACAGAAACGGCTGCTGAACGGGGTTCACCCGCCGCCCGGCCGTCCTCTGCCCAGGCTGTGGCCGGGCACTCACCTCTCACCGAAGTCTTTCTCGTTGTGTTTTTGGTTTTCTTTTTGAGCATCAGAGGCTGAGGCTTCCTACCACCAACCCCGAAGCCGGGGGGGGGGGGGGGGTGGGGGGTGGGGGGGCACCCTGGCAGCACTCAGAACCCGCCTTCCGTGCAGGCTTGGGGTCCCTCGGATTTAAGGGAGAATGAGCACCCTGCTCCCCAAAAGCCTGTGCCTTCTCTTTCGCCGACAAAGCCATGATCTCGAGGGGCCATTTGCAATGACCTTGACCTTCCATCCTCTCCAGTCTCCCCCCAGCTCCATCCAAACCAGAGGCTTCGGAGCGAGAGAGTGTGTGAACGGGGCTGGGAAGCTTGTCGGCGAGGGTTTTGTTCTAAATCTTCCCTGGCGCGCAGTCCCGGTCACCGGGCAGCTGTCCAGGGGCTTCGTTTCTAAACGTCTGCAGAGCCGACGTGTGTTAAACACTCACCCCGCTCACACGCCTCCTCCAAGTAACGGCGTTAGGAACGGCTCCTGCCAGCACTGACACAGGCCGCAGTGGCGGTTACCAGAGAGGGGGTTGGGGGGGAAAGTCAGAGTCTGAGGGGCCAAATACCAGCATCGGGCGATGGAAGGAGACCTGACTTGGGGTGTCGGACACACAACGCAACACAAAGGTGGTCTACTAGGGGACTGTACACTCGAAACCTATATAATTGTATTAACCAACGTCCCCCCAGTCAACCTCACTAAATATAAAATAATTTTTTAAAGGACGTCACTTTGATGAAGTGCACACGTATGAAAAGGCTCAATGGTTCATGGCACAAAGCCACACGTGCTTTCCCAGGCGGCCTCTGCTACGCTCCGGGGCAGCCTGTCGCTGCGGCTCCAAGCCCAGGAGGCCAGCTGGACAGAGGGCTGGGGAGGCCTTGTCAGGACAGGCCCCCTTCCGGGCTGCAGACCCCAAGGTGGGAACAGGGAGTGAGACGGGGTGATGCCCCTCTATGCAGCGGGAACTCCGCTCTGGGGGACCCAGCCACACCCACCAGAGTCATACGTGGGGAGCTTTGCTGGCACAGAAAGGAGGATGTTTTTCTCTCATCGATGTTTCTGACTTTCTATCCCTCTCCCTTCCTCTCTGTAAAAAATCAATAAAATATATTTTTTTTAAAAAAGAATGCGGTACGCTATGGACAGCCACCTCTGCAAGCCCGTGTCTATGAAAACCCCTGGGGTGCACTTTCACCCCTTTGCCCATGACCGTACCCATTCCTCATAGGAGAATTTTCTGGAAACCCAACCTACCCACAGACCTGAGGGAGCCGCCTGCAGGTTAAATCCGAGGCCTGGCACCCCAGGCCTCTCTGCTGTGCCAGCCACGCCCCCCAGCATGTGCCCGGCTGGGGGGACACATCGGCCTCAGGTCACAGCGCAGGCAAGCAGCTCAGGTTACCTGGTCCTGGAGCTTCTGGAACATGAGGGGGTGCGGCTCTTCCAGGATCTTCTCGTTGAGCCGGGACTGCCCCTCGACGTTGACTTGTGACGAGGCCTTGCTGGACAGGAAGGTCATGTAGATCTCCTTTGCCTTTTCCTGCATCTGCGGGAGACACACAGCGCCTGTTCCCGGTGAGCTCGGCCCCTCCCAGCCCGAGCCCGGCTCTCCCCTCCAGCCTGGCCTGGGGCGCTGAAAGGGCAGAGCGGGATTGACTACCGTGTCCTCCATCTTGTGTAACTGTGTAGAAACCACGGGATGTGTCAGTTGCTCAGCCCACCAATGGGAATGCTGGTCACATCCTGTCTTTGTGTAGCCAGACCCTGGCCGCACCCTGCCTTTGCGGCACTAGCTCCAGCCTGCACCCAACCAATCAGAATCGGCCAACTCGGCAGTTCGAGCCTGGCCCCGCCTCCCTATAAAATCATTATGCTTTGGATATTCGCTCTCTTTTGCATCCTGCTGCTGCGTCGGTGGAGGCAGAGAGCCAAGCTAGCTTGTAATAAAGGCTCTTTTGCTTTTGCATCAGACTCGGCTCCCTGGTGGTCTTTGGGGATCTTGAAATCTGGGCGTAACAGCGCTGCCTACTGCTCCATCTCCTGTCACAAAACTACTCCACTACCCACTTGGAAACGAGAACAGGACGGGTCCGGGCCCACCGTGATGACATTTGGTACCGTTCAGGGGGTCCTGTGAATTCTCCCAATTAAGGACTCAAGGCCGGGGAGGGAGGGCGGGAGGAAGGGGTCTGAGATATGGTGATGGGGAAGATCTGGCTTGGGGTGGTGGGCACATAATGCAACCTATAGATCTAGGAACATAGAAACCCACACCTGAAACCTATATGAACCAATGTCACCCCATCAACTTAATTAAAAAAGAGGAGAAAAAAGAAAGGACTTCTGGGAACCTTGCTCAGGCACAACAAGGAATGAAGTCCGGGCACGTGCACAGCAGAGGTGACCTTGAAACATTATGCTAGCTGCAAGAAACCAGACGCGAAAGGCTGCATATTGTGTGGTTCCAATCATCTGAAACACCCAGAACAAGCGAATCCATAGAGACAGAAAATGAGGGGTTTCCCAGGGCTGGGGGCAGGGGAGAGGCGACTAACTGCTCAATAGGCAAGGGGTTTCTGGTTGGGCTGATGAGAAACTCTGGAACTAGGCAGTGGTGATGGCTGTATAAGACTATGAATGCACCCAGACCGGTGTGGCTCAGTGGATACAGCATCGACCTGCGGACTGAAGGGTCCCGGGTTCAATTCCGGTCAAGGGCATGTGCCTTGGTTGTGGGGTCAAGGGCATGTGCCAGTAGGGGGTCTGCAAGAGGCAGCTGATCGATGTTTCTCTCTCAACGATGTTTCTGACTTTCTATCCCTCTCCTTTCCTCTCTGTGAAAAAACCAATAAAATATATCTTGAAAAAGACTATGAATGCACTTAAGGCCACTGAACTATACACTTTATTTTATTTTCAATGTATTTGTATTGATTTCAGAGAGGAAGGGAGAGGAAAAGAGGGGTAGAAACACCGACGATGAGAGAGAACCATTGTTTGCCTGCCTCTGCACGCCCCCCATGGGGGTGAGCCCGCAGCCGGCGTGTGCCCTGAGCAGGGGTCACACTGTGGCCTCCTGGGTCATAGGTGGCTGCACTGTATACTTTAAAACGGCTAAAATGGTAAAAACAAGAGCCCTAAAAAATGGCTAAAATGGTAAAAATTTTACATGCATTTCACCACAATTAAAAAAAAAAATCAGTGGCCAGGAGCGCGCCCCAGCTGATCCCGGGAGCCGCGGGGAGCCGAGGACCCGCTGCAGAGCCTTGCATTTCGGCTCGGCCCAGGCCTGTGGGATGCATCCTCTCCGGGTGCTCGGTGTGGCCTCCTCCCCTGCAGGGTGCTGTTTCCGGGTAATGAGGGAGAGGAAGAGGGGGAGAGCACTCTCTGGCCGCTCTGGTCCCAAGGGCAGTCCTTCTGGAGCACGTGGCCCCCCCAAAGGCCTGGGAGCCGCCTGTGTGGGGGGCAAGGTGCGCGGCTAATGCACTGGGAGCCAGCCTGGCTGGGCAGGGACACGCTCGCCCTGAGCGCTCCGTCTGGCAAACAGCCTCCCCGGCGGGCGGGCGAGGCTGAGGGACGGAACGTGGCCCCTGAACCAGGAGACCAGGGTTGGATTCCTGGTCAAGGGCATGTGCCCAGGTTTCAGACTCGATCCCCGGGGGGGCGTGCAGGAGGCAGAGGGTCCATGACTCTCTCTCATCATTGATGTCTCTCTCTCTCCCTCTCTCTGAGATCAATGCAAACATGGTTTTTAAAAACTAAGACACAGAAACCCAGCCCGCCTCCTGGCTGGGTGACAGAAGGGAGCCTGGTCTTCGGGGCGCCCCCTGAGGGGTCTGCGCTCTTAGAAAAAGCAAAGTGCCTGCACTCAACCCTGGGCTGCGCACACGGGCTGTGTCTTTAAACATTAAAGCCGGGGAGGAGCCGAAACCGGTGTGGCCCAGTGGATAGAGCGTCGGCCTGCGGACTGAAGGGTCCCAGGTTCGATTCCGATCAAGGGCATGTACCTTGGTTGCGGGCACATCCCAGTAGGGGGTGTGCAGGAGGCAGCTGATCGATGTTTCTCTCTCATCGATGGTTCTAACTCTCTATCCTTCTCCCTTCCTCCCTGTAAAAAATCAATCAAATATATCTAAAAAATAAATAGATAAAAATAAAGCCAGACCGTAAATATCTCAGAAACACACCGAGCTTTGCTTTGTGGGGGGAGCGAGGGGCTTGGGAGGCAGCCAACTGCCGTTCTCCCCACAGAAGGCCCAGACTGTGACCGCATGGAAACACCAGAGGCTTCAACTCCTGGCGTCTGAAAGGAGCCGAAAAGCAGCCTTTAACTTATGGGTCCAAGGACACGTTGACAGAGGCCCAGGAGGCCGAGGCCTGACCGCCTTTGCCCCCAGGAAGACCACCGGCCGAGGCCGCCACCCAGCGCCCCGTGTCAGTCCCCGGTCGCCTGTCATCGGGAGCCACTGGTCAGTGCCAGGCTCCCCGACACAGGGGCCTCCTCAGACCAACATGGCTGCTCCAACAGACAAATCGGACCCAGGATCAGATCCGGTCGGACCGCACCTCGGGCTGCCTGCCTCTCAGAGACCCGCCCCTCCACGAAGCCTGAGCCTCCCTCCCCTCCTCCGGGAACGAACATTCTGGGGAAACTACTGCTGTTCCACACTTCCTGAGAGTGCCCGCCATCACAGGAACAGCCTCCGTGCAAAGTGCTGGGGCAGGAGCCACTTCAGGCCCCCCCTCCCTTAGTAGTCTCCCCCCCCCACTCTCTCACACACACTCATCACACACACACTCATATACAGACACACACACACACACACTCATATACAGACACACACACACTCACACACTCATATACAGACACACACACACTCATATACAGACACACACACACTCACTCATATACAGACACACACACACTCACACACTCATATACAGACACACACACTCACACACTCATATACAGACACACACACTCATATACAGACACACACACTCATATACAGACACACACACTCACACACTCATATACAGACACACACACTCACACACTCATATACAGACACACACACTCATATACAGACACACACACTCATATACAGACACACACACTCACACACTCATATACAGACACACACACTCATATACAGACACACACACACACTCATATACAGACACACACACACTCACACACTCATATACAGACACACACACACTCATATACAGACACACACACACACACTCATATACAGACACACACACACTCACTCATATACAGACACACACACACTCACACACTCATATACAGACACACACACTCACACACTCATATACAGACACACACACTCATATACAGACACACACACACACTCATATACAGACACACACACACTCACACACTCATATACAGACACACACACACTCATATACAGACACACACACACACACTCATATACAGACACACACACACACACTCATACACAGACACACACACACTCACACACTCATATACAGACACACACACTCATATACAGACACACACACACACACTCATATACAGACACACACACACACACTCATATACAGACACACACACACACTCATATACAGACACACACACACACACTCATATACAGACACACACACTCATA
>CM050510.1:121094330-121229330 GCA_027563665.1 Antrozous pallidus
AAGGTGCGGGGGGGGGGGGGGGGAGGAGTGCCAGCAAGAAACGTCCAAAGGCGGGCGGCGGGTAACCCCGACGGAAGGGATGAGGAGGGCAGCAGGAAGAGGCCGGTAGACCCCCAGGCCCAGACCCCAACTCTGAGCACCCCAGTGATCACCGCCCCCCCCTCCCTGCACCCAGCCTGGAGTTTTCTTTTCCAAAGAACTGACCAGCCGAAACCAGTTTGGCTCAGTGGAGAGAGCATCGGTCTGCAGACTGAAGGGTCCCAGGTTCGATTCCGGTCAAGGGCATGCACCTTGGCTGCAGGCACATCCCCAGTGGGGGGTGTGCAGGAGGCAGCTGATCGATGTTTCTCTCTCATCGATGTTTCTAACTGTCTCTCCCTCTCCCTTCCTCTCTGTAAAAAAATCAATAAGACATATTTTTAAAATATAATAATAATAAAGAAGGTGGTGCTTCGGCCTTTTAGGAAAGCCACTACCGTTACTTTAAATAAGAATAATAAGCACTTATCCAAAATCCTGGATCAAGTTTTAGGGTTAAGTAAGGCACAATGAGAAGAATAACTTGGACAGACTCCTCCCTGCCGTAGCTGTGATGCGGAAGGACGTTGCCAGCTGCTGCGGCAGCCGTGTGCCACCACCGCACGTGCGGCTGATGTCGGCAGATGTGCGGGCGCTCGTTCGCCTGAAGGGGATGATTGTTCTCAAGTTGTCAAAGCAAACGCCAGCCGAGAGAGGAAGCCAAAGCTTGCCAGACAGAGGAAGCAGCGAGGATCGGGTGCACTGCGGCCAGGACAGCAGGGGAGAAGAGGGCAAAGAGGAATGAACCACCTAATTGTTAATGAAGACATCTCAGAATAAAACAAAAAATAAAGGTGTTATCGTGTTTTGATGCCAGGGCAAGCCGCTCTCAGAGCTTTGATTATGGGAAAACTTGTCTCCCCCCCTTCCCCCCCCCCCCCCCATTCTCAGTTTGGTCTTTACAGATCTGTACAGGCTGCCATATCCATTTCCATCCTCTAAGCTGGCCCAAAGGAAGACAAATTAGCTCCCGTCTAAATGACTGATTCCTAACAGCCACGGAGACATGGGCTGAGGAGTGAGTGAGTGAGTGAGTGAACGAATTCGGGGGTAGCCAAAGAATGAACACCTTGCCCTGCCTGGTTTGGCTCAGTGGACAGAGCATCGGACTGTGTGGGCTGAAGAACAAGCACCTTGTTGGAGTTTCCTCCGGAGGTTTTATAAAACGTAAACGCCGCTTTGTTGCAGAAGAGAGACGCAGCTCACATGCTAATTCACAGGGAAGAGGCACTTGGCAGAAAAATAGTAAACCACAAAGAAAGCGCAAAGGGGGGGAGCTGTTTTGCATGCTGCTTGCTGAACACCTGAAAGGTACTACACCCCTCCCCCAGCAGCCCCAGCGGCGGTAAGAAAAGGGGCATCACCCTCCCAGTCCCAGCACCCCCACCATAAATGCAGAGAGCAAGACCCTCCCAAACCAAGGGGGCAGGGCACAGGCCCGGAGGATGGTGCAGACACGGCCCCCACTGTCTGGAGCCTCTGAGCGGAGCCCCAGCAGCACAGACTCATGTTCAGCTCTCAAGTCCAAGGCTGCAGCGGCAGCACAGAGTGAGAGGGGGGGGAGGCTAGTTCCCCAGCCACGGTGGGTCCTCAGGTGCCGTCGGACCTGAGTGGAAAGACCTGGAAGTCCCGCGTGCCTGGCACTGGCCCGACACGCGGATACACCGGGGGAGAAGACAAAGATCTCAGACCCCCTGGGGCCTGCACGGCGGAGGGAAAGCCAGCCTCAGCAGACGAGTCAGGAAATCGGACGAGAGACCGGGCACATCAGTGCGTGCTCGGGAGAGGCGGCTGGATGAGCCTGACGGACCACACACCGGCACGGGTCCCACCAAGTAACGGAGGCGAAGGTGAGTTCCCCACGATGCCCCTGGGGAGACGAGCCCTCGCCCAACGCCAGATGCCGTGAGTCTGATTGTGAAACTCAGCTGGGCGACTTCTCCCCGGGCTGACGTCCTCCTCCACTTTCCTAAATCGGTGACTTGGAACTTACTGGAAGTTTTACTTCCCCTGCGGCCAGCCCCCGGAGCCGGAGACCTGTCTGCATCCTGGCCCGCCCCACCACGCGGCGGCCGCGACTGCGTCACCTCCAACCGCAGCCCCTGGGAGGATGGGAGTCGCCCCGAGGCTCCTGCCGACAGGTGTGGGCGCCTGGAGGTGTCCCCTCCCGGGACCCGACAGTGACAGACAGCAACAGACGGCGGGGCAGCATTCCCTGCACGTTCCAGCCGAGGGGCACACACTTCCAGGAGTCAGAGTCTGGGGGTGGAGCTGGGGCAGAGAGGGGCTGCTGGGTTCTGGAAGCTCTGTCTGTGGGATGTGGATGGGCTAATGCCACCCACCCCATGGCTTTCCAGGGGTCACCTTGGTGCCCAGGTTCTCCAGGGGGGGCCCACCCGCCCGCCAGCCTCCAGAACGGTGCAGCCAGGCCGAAGAGCACAGCAGAGCGTGACCCTCAGCCATCTGGTCTACCTTCACTCTCCTCTCCAGGAATTCCTCCCCACACGCTGCCCCCCCTCCAGGAACACAGCCTCACCCCCAAACTCCACTTCCCTGTCGTGTTGGCTTCACAGTCACTTCCCCTGGGGCTTTCCAGACCGCCCGAGGCCTGTGCTCCCGGACCTGCACTTCCCCTTCCAGCCTCCCTTGCAGAGGCTTACCCAGCGGCTTCCCTTCCCAGCGCTGTTCCCCGGGAAGCTCATCCGCCTTGTCCCCTTGTGTCTCTCGTGCTTTCCACAAGGCCTGGCCCGGAGCAGGCACCCCGCAAAGATGGGGGTGAGCTCAGCCGAACCGAAGGACACACCAGCATGGTCTGCAGGGGAAATTAATCGGGGGCAGAAGGGACCTCGGGGTGCCGGTCCAAGTCCCAGCTTGGCCAAGGAGGAACCTCGCTTCTCAGTTAATCTGGTGATGGGGGGGCTGGCCAGCCTCTAGGCCCCTCTCACCTCCAACACAGAGAGAGTGGGCAGAGGGGTGGCCACCTGCTCCCCTGCTGGACTCTGAGCTGGGGTTTCAGGCGATGCGGGACAAATCAACGGCACAACCCAGCATTTACGGGAGGTTGTCCCCGGGCCCTGCCCTGGGAGCCATGGGCACCTCTGCCTGAAAGGGCGCAGCCAGCACCCTCGCTGCCCGAAGCAGGCCCTCTCTCCTGCTCTCCGAGGCCACTCACCACCCAGGAGGCTCAGGCAACGTCACTCAGGGCACAGACAAAGCCGACAAAAGTACATGCCAATGGCCATAGCCTGGGCGGCTTTGTAGGCCGACTCGGGCAAGTCAAGCTCCGGGGACCCGGTCTCAGAGCCCACCTTTGCCCCTCCAGAGAGGAGGGCCACCCGCTCCATTCTGGGGAAAAGTGTGTCTGAGTCCAGAAGCGCCTCTGGGTAAACCAGTGGCCATTTGCCGAGCTGTGGCCTGCAAGCACGTGATGACTGCTCGGTTCCAGCTTTTGGAGACAGATGTGAGCAACTGGCAGCCCACGAGCCACATCTGCCACGGATGTGTTTTGTTTGGCAGGCAAGGTTTGTGTGTGTGTGTGTGTGTGTTTTTAATTCTACAGTATCAAATGGTTCCCATCAAATTCCAAATGTTTAGCTTCTCTGGAGGATTAGGCAGCCCTGGGCTGAAGACGAGAGGAATGCCTTCGGAAGAAAGGCCCCTCAGGTTTCTAGGGGCAAAGGAAGAGCCAAGTGGGCAAACTGGAAGCCGGGAAAGCCCAGAAGCCACCGATCCCAACATCAGCTCAGCAACCAGCGGCAGCTCCTGGAGCCAGGGCTGCTGCCCCCTGTTAGCCCCAGTGCCCACCACTCCCTACAGCCTCACCCCAAAAGCCTCCCTCCTTACTTCCTGGACCCTGTAAGCACTTAGCTGATAATCTGTTAGAAATACACAGTCAAAAAGAAAAATAAATTCACAGTCACAGGCCTCATAAACGCCCCCAATCCACAGACCTCCTTCCCCATAGGCTCCTCCACCTCCCCTAAACCCAACCTTCAATGGCAAAAATACTGGCTGACATTAGCATGAAAGGCTACCGCCTGCAAAGAGCACATATCCACCCAGGAGAACAGTCAGAAACGTTTCATGTGGGATGCCTGCCAACTACAGGATGTTTCATAAAGACAGAGTGAATAATTGGCAATCCATCCAAGGCACACTGCTTTCATGGCCCCAATCTGCTTGTCATTTCACTCCGTCTGTGCAAAACGCCGACATGTCAAACACAGGGGAGCATCCACATGACTTATTCACAAAGAAAGGAATCGTACGCGGTGATGAACTCGTTATTTTTACTTCAAGTCTTTGTCCATTTGCACAGCTCCATTCAAACAAGGATGGACACCCTCTTTTTAAATTGATGAATATTTGAGCAACGCAGGACACCTAACCTGAAGCTTACATCTTCCCCCTAAATCCAATATGGATCCAATGTCTTTAGGCAATTTCACAATATATTGGGAAAGGCAGCTGTAAGTTTATAAGGACAGGAAAAAGCATTATGGAGAACATAATCACAAAGTGGAAGAAATACCTGCTTCTTATCTTGTGTTTTCTTAAAATCTTCACATGCTAACCAAAATAAAACGTTTTCTTCACTGAATTCCTTTTTTAAAAATTCCTATGGATACAGAGAGAAGACATGCATGAAACAGTATTCTACTTGAAACAACAAACGAGCAGTTCTCTTCAAGGACTGATTTGGTAAAATTCAAAACATGAGCATGGCACGTCCATCCTGAAAAACAAAGCTTTTGTTTAATGTTGGAGCTAGAATTTCATATGCATTTGGAAGTAATGGCTTTGACATTGTAAGGAAGAGTAAAAATGAAGCAAGCATCTCTTCCCAATTCTAAGCTAACAATAAATTACCAGAAAGTAAATTAAAGTGGAAGATATATTGGTCCCTTCCAGACAATGTTTAAACAAAGTACATTCCTCTAAAAATCAGGCCCATTTTTTAAACAAAACAAGAGAAAATATATTAAGCATGTCCAAAAATGTCATGGTGAAAACTATTTTAAGTTGGAGGTGTATATATTTCTCTTTGGGCAGATATTCGGGATGAATGGCCCAGAAAAGTGTTCTCCATGAGATCTAGACCAAGTGCACTGTGGCCTGGTGTCCAGGAATATTAGTTCTGGCTGCCTCCCCCTCCTAAGACTCCAGGCTTAAGGACAGACTTCAGCGGGACTCAGGCAGATACAGGGTACTCTTCAGATTCACACAGTCTTCTTCTGACACCTGGGGTTACTGCTGCCAAAAAAGCTGTTTCTAGGCAGCACTGATGCTTCTCCAGCCATCAGCTTCCTCTAGAAGTTCAACTTCCCTCTGCCGGCTGTTGTCTTGCCTGTCTCACCCTGTTAATAATCCCAACCCACAAAAGAACAATCCTTCCCATCGGAGAGATGCAGCCCACCCCTCCAGGTATCACAGAGCTGCACATTCTTTATAGATCCTGTCAATGAACCTGGTATGTCTTCCCCATTGTCCCACCCCCTCCCATTCAGCTATACGAAACCCAGACACGCTCTGTGCGTGGCCCTCGCTGCTGGCCCATGACTGCCCGTGACTTTCCATCTTGGCATGGACCGGTGAGTTCTTATTCCCGAGTCGAGACCTTGTGAAAAGCGTCCCTGTGTTTCCCCACACGCCCATCGAAACCTCAATGAAAAAGGCAAACCCGAAATCTTTTCACGCCTTCCGGGTCTTCGAGCAGGTTCTCCAGAGAGGCCGCCCACTTGGCTGTGCTCTTGGGGTTCTGGTGGCTGCTGCTGGAACCCCCATCGCTGTCGTGGATGTCTGCAAAGCAAAGTTTAGACTGTGTACGTGATCCATAGACACTGGCATTTAAAAATATCTGCATATGGGCCAAAACCGATGTTGCTCGGTGGACAGAGCATCGGCCTGCGGACTGGAAGGTCCCAGGTTCGATTCCGGTCAAGGGCATGTACCTTGGTTGTGGGCACATCCCCAGTAGGGGGTGTGCAGGAGGCAGCTGATCGATGTTTCTCTCTCATCGATGTTTCTAACTTTCTATCCCTCTCCCTTCCTGTCTGTGAAAAATCAATAAAATATATTTAAATATATATATATATCTCTGCATATACTCACCATTGTGGCTAACAGATATTAAGTTAGCTGCCAGAATCGACTCTAGGCACTTCACCCAGTGAGCTCATGCTAGCCCCGACAATAAACAACCTTATGAAGTAGGCGCTACCATTCCCTCCGCTGCACAGATGAGGGAAACTGAGGCTCAGAGCACTGACGAGACTTGCCATTTCCTGACACTCCTCTTACACCCTTCCCCGACCCATGTGCCCACCGGCCAAGTGCAGGCAGCCCATAAGTCTCACCCTCCCCGGCTCCTGGGCTCCGCAGAGACCCCCTCCCCATTACACTTTCTGTCCGTAATTATCATGTGGAGCCGTGACCACAGGCACAACTGACTCTTTCTCGGCTGAAAGCTCCTGGGCATCTTCATCTTGTGTCCCCAGCATGTCGCTCACTGCCTGGCACACAAATAAAAGTGCGCACCAGGGCCGGGAGGAGGCTGGGGGCACAGGAGGCCCCGGGCACAGGTGTAAAATTGAAGGAGCTGCCAAAACACTCGAGCATCGAGATGAAGCGACCTTTTCTTGCAATATTTTGAAAAAATAAAAATGAATGCTGAACATCCCATAATGAGCAAAATACCAACACTGGAAATAAAGGCAGGATCGTTACTGCTGATTTCTCCTTTCTCCCCAGGCTCCAGCCTGGCTCGGCTTCACGCCGTTCACTACGTGCGTGGACCAAAGGAATGCATGACGCTTTGTACCAGCCCATCTGCTGCCCTCTCTTTACCCCAGACACCTCAAAAGCCCCTTGGCTAAGGGACAGGGCACAGGGGATCTCCAACTCGCATGCTGTAGCTACTCGCCTGCAGGAGGAAGTGACCCCACAGACACGTCTCAGTCTACAGGACCTGGCCCCTTCCTGGAGTCGAGGGAAACCATGAAATGCACTTGGGATAAGCCCAGGTTTCACACCCCGTTTGGCCAACTCAAACTGTGTGACCGTGGAGTAAAGACAGCCCCCCTATAGCTCAGTTCCCCATTGGATTAAAGGAGGAAGCTTCGGGCACCTGGAAGCTCACAGCGGACTCCCAGCAATGTCAGTTCCTCTCTCCCGTTCCTTAAAAGAACGTACCGAGTGAACTATTTTTGTGGCTCATACTTTTTTCTCCATTGCCTTTTTTTTTCCTTTCAAAGCAGACACATTTATATGAGGGAAAATTTGAATCTAGGAGGACATGGGCTTTTCATGAAGAAATCGGCCAAATTGGGGGAACATGCTGTGGAGTATAGGATTGTCTAACCACTATGCATACACCTGCATCTAATACGGAATAATGCTGGATGTAAAGTGTAATTGAAAAATAAGTAATAGATCAGCCAAGCAAATGATTAAAAAAGGATACAGGACAGAGCCTTATGAATGTTCACCTGTGATAACGAGGGAGTTTGGGGAAGAAAGTTGTATCAGAATTGGACATTGGACCTTGATTTCTCAACAGAAACTATGCAGGCCAGAAGGGATTGGCAAGAAATATTCAAAGTGATGAATAGCAGGAACCTACAACCAAGATTACTCTACCCAGCAAAGCTATCGTTCAGAATGGAAGGTCAGATAAAGAGCTTCCCAGATAAGAAAAAGCTGAAGGAGTTCATCACCGCCAAACCAGCATTATATGAAACGCTGAAAGATATTCTTTAAGAAGAGGAAGAAGAAGCAAACGGTAAAGATAAAAATTACGAACAACAAATACATGTCTATCAACAAGTGAATCTAAAAATCAAGTGAGTTAAAAATCTGAGGGAAAGAAGAAACTGGTGAATACAATAGAATCAGGGACATAGAAAGGGAATGGACTGACTATTCTGGGGGGGAAAGGGGTGTGGGGGGTGCGGGAAGAGACTGGACAATAATCGTGCACCTATGGATGAGGACAGTGGTGGGGAGCTAAGGGCAGAGGGTGGGGTGGGAACCAGGTGGAAGGGAGCTATTGGGGGGAAAAAGAGGAACAATTGTAATAATCTGAACAATAAAGATTTATTAAATTTAAAAAAAAGAAAGCGGGGGGGGGGGGGGGAGAACACATCGGATGTAGCAGTAACTCGGCTTCCGTGACCTCATGTTCTACGGGGAGGCCAGCACACGCTTCACCTGCTCCAGCAGCGGGGACTCCGAGACCCCGTCTCCCAGCAGCGGGGAGGACTGCCTGGACCCGAGCCGGACTCGAGCCGACGCGGGTTAAACTGGGTAGAAGGCTGTGTTTCCCTGTGCGCTGGTGATGGAGCAAGGGGAGGGGCTGATGTGGGACAAATCCATTCCTTTTATCCAGACGCGAACTGGCTGGCGCGCGTCACAAACGGATCTGAGGCCGCTGGAGAGGGAATCTTGAGCCCGTGGCCGCTGCATCCGTTTCCTGGGCTCTCTGCAAAGGCCGCTAGACCAGCAAGCCGAGGAACCCCGGGCTTCTCCCCGGCGAAGTGTAAATCGAATTAAAAGATCGTTAGGAAAAGACATGTCTGCAGCAGCGTCCGCTCTGCCAGGCATCTCACTAATTTGCTCTGCTGCTCCTGAGCCGGAGGGCGCAGCTGGCCAGCTGACCCCGTTTCCCCCGCAGAGCCCCCTCTCGGCACATCAACGTGGAGACACAAGCTCTCCGCGCCAGGAGCAACCTCAGGCGGCTGCACCTCTCGCCATTGCAGAGCCACCGTTTGGGCCGTCCGTCCTCACCCTTGGCCTCCAGGGAGGCCGATCCTCCTGACATTCTTTTTGATCCTAACCCAAACCACCGTGTGGGTTTTCACTGACGTGCTATTATGCAAATGCACACACTGGATGGATTCCCATTCCAGCTAAGCGTGCTCTGGCTGACGCAGAGGTGAGGCAGTTGTCCCCACCACTGGCCGCCCCTCATCTTTACTTCATACTCCAACCCCTTGGCATGCCGGGTTTCCGCAACAGCTTTCGTTTGAACGGGAGGTTTTACCATTTAAAACCCACTAACGGAATCGAGTCGCCTTATTTCATGGAGCCTGGGAAGTAACAGGTGCCAAGGGTACATGTCCTGGGCGAGGTGACCCAGCTAAGGGACGGCTGGATGGAAGCTGATTGTCTCTCGACTTGATTCAGGCTCTTGGTTATGCCTTCTTCCCTATAATCCTCCTTGACTGGTATTAATAGAGACCGGTCGATCCGGACAGATCAGCATTTGCAGACTCCATTTCCTTAACAGTGTCTCTCTTTTCCGAGTCATTACCCCTGACCTCCGATGAGACTGAGCAGAGGCCCACTCCATGGGGCGCTGCCCTGGAGGCCGTCCCCTAACTCAGCATTGCCGTCACGCGGGGTCTGTCCCCTGCTCAGCAGACATCTGCTGCTTTCTGGTGTAGGTAAAGGAAGGTTTCCTAAGCCATCTCAGTTCACCCTAAATGTTATAATCAACCCAATAATGCACAGAAAATAGAAATAACCTTTCTCCATAGCAAGCTGGTTTACCCTCTGGACTTCAGAATAAAGCAAAACCCGGCTTCCCAACGGCTGGCTCTTACAGCCACAAAGGCCCGAGACTCCCCTCTTCTTCTTCGTCGATTAAAGTGTCCATTGGAGGTGGATTCCTCAAGAAGGTAGGCTTGGAATGCACAGGCGGGAGAGAAGTTACAACTGTTTTTTTAAAGAGCCTCAAGCTAAGAAGGACTGTTGGGGACAGCATCTGTTTCAAGTTTGTCCGGCTCTGTTTGCTTTCTGTTGCTTTGTAGTTCAATTGTGAAACATTTTTGTAACAACAAAAAAAAAGAATGGTTTCTGTACCTCTGGGCTCTTGAAAGCATTTTAGATGTTCCGATTTTTGCAGACACGGTCCTTATTTTTCAATAACTTTATGTTGAGACTAATCTGTCCTTAGCTAATAATAACCAAGTTGTTTACAATGTTTTGTCCTCACGATGACTCTCTGATGCGGGTCATATTCTTCCCACTTCCCAGGTGAGGACGCTGAGGCACAGTCACTGACAAGGTGGCCCAGCTAGGAAATGGGGGTCATGGTCAAGCCAGACAGTCCTGCTCCAGAGGGCCAGGCTGTGCTGTCATTGTTACTCTTGGTATCTGATCTCCACACTCACAGAGAGATTACAGCCATACACTGCGGGGACAGGGCTGAGACACCGGGTACGAGTCCAGTTCCTCGCAGACCAACGCTCCCCTGAGACCGTGCCAGAACCATCCAACATGCAAACACATGTCCGTGCACTTTCCACCCACACCGACGCCGCTCCGTGTGGCTTCTGGCTTCGGTAAAAGCCGCTGTGTCAGAGACGGCCCAGCCCCGGGGCAGGTGGCGGGGGCTGGGTGCCCGCAGCATATGGGGCCATGCATTATTCACAGCGGCCCTGATGTCATCTCTACCAGGGACCTTCTCCACGCATCGGCTCCCTGGACATCCGTACTCCGAGGCTCGTCACTCACAGCAGGGATTGCTGCTGCGAGTCTGCGTTGACAACTCCCCCCAGTCACGCCATATTTTAGTAAAAACCGTAAGAGCCAGCGCCTTCAACACCAGAGTCAACTTACAACCTCAAAGGGTCTGTCCCAGTTACCCCCAAGACCCACAGCGGATTAAACATTCAAGCCCAGAGAGATCGGCCGAGGGACCGGTGTGCAGGCAAATGAGCCCAATCAGTGGACACAGACCACAGGGGGGTGAGGCAGAATGGGGGTTGGGGGGTAATGGGGGAATAAGGACACGTATGTAAAAAGTAAATCAATTCATTTTAAAAAAAAAACATACAAAAACCTAGGAATAAAAAAAAATAATAAATAAAAATAAACATTCTAGCCCAGGAAAAGACAGGAGTGTTAATCCTAAATTCTAAAGCAGTTTGGTACAACACACACACACACACACACACACACACACACGTGCGCATCCACCATACCCCTTTCAGACACTCAGGGCAAGTACACACCCCACAATGCGTGTTCCAACCCCACATCTCCTCCACCACATCAAACATGCCACATTTTTTAAAAGTCACCCCGACTCAGAAGCAGCGAGTGCGTCCGTTAGGGCCCGTGACCCACTGCCAGCTCCGGGGAAACTGGGTCACGTAAACACTCTGTCTCCTCAATATCACTTAAGCGTTTGTCGGCTGCAGTCATTGCTGACGGGAATGATTACCCGTCAGGCACGCAATTCCCCGGGCGGGGAGGTCTGCTCGAACGGCAATTAGCCGAAAAGAATCACAATGAAAAAGTGTGCGAGGGATCATAATAGCCGGCGCCAGAGGGGAGCGGGCAGCGGGCAGAGGGGTGGCTCGGCTGGGAGGGGGCATCGCGGCCGTTTCCCAGGAGGCCTGAGGCCACCGAGATAGCCTGGTGCTCAGGCTGCGCCCCCAAAGGCCACCTGTGCACCTGCCTGTGCCCCACACGCCCGGCCCCTACCCGCCCTGCCAGCGCCCGGGGGCGGGTGAACCCAGGGCACCTGCCCCGGGGGGGGGGGGGGCGTTCTTACGTTCCATGCTCTGGGGTCCACCGGGGAGGTCCAGACAGCCCCAAACCACGGCCTTCTCAGCGTCGTTTCGTGTGAGGCAGGCCGGGGCTGCAGGCCTCCCAAGCACCCTTGGGTCCGAAGGAAAAACAAACCTCAACATCCTCTTTTGAGTGGACTAAACAACAGATGGCCACTGGTTTTCAGTTTCTGCCAGAGGGAAGGAAATCAGACGGCCGGGCTGTTCTTTGTAGCCTCCCTGGAATCCTCACCCTCTAGGCAAAGGCCCAGGAAAAACAAACCCACCCCAGGAGCCCCGTCTTGGGGGTGAAAGCGAAGACCCTGTTATGATGGTTTTCACTTTCCAGAAGCCCCCGTGCTTCCCCCGGA
Organism: Antrozous pallidus; assembly: GCA_027563665.1. Taxonomy (NCBI): domain Eukaryota; kingdom Metazoa; phylum Chordata; class Mammalia; order Chiroptera; family Vespertilionidae; genus Antrozous; species Antrozous pallidus. The sequence goes on from CM050510.1 coordinate 121,106,335, forward strand.
ACCTCGTATGTATTCCTAAAGGGGCCCTCGCTCCCCCGCGCTGTGTCAGTCTCCCCGGCTGCCTACCACGAGGCACATTAGTGACTTTCCCCCCAGTATCAGCTGGGCAGACTGTGTCTTTGTGGAGGGTGAGAGCTGTGTCTTGCTGCCATTGGGGGGGGGCAAGCAGAGAGGAGAATGACAGTTGTAAAATTAACTGGCCTTTCCTGAGCACTTACTCGATCCCATCTCAACTTCCCACCAACCCTGGAGGGCGGGTGCACCGTGGGTCCATTTTACAGATGTGGAAACTGAGGCACAAGGAAGTGAAATAACTCGCTCCAGAGGAGCAGGCGAGGAAGCAGACGAGTTAGGGTCCCACCTGAGGCAGTCTGGCCCCCGTCTGGAAAGGAAGGGGCTGGGGAAGATGTGAAAAGTGAAAGGTGGGCGCCCCTTCCCTCACAGAACTTAAAATTCACTACAGAGTGGAGACCAGGAGTTCCCCCATGGCCATCTGCCTGCAGGACCCCAGGCAGGCACGACGTTTCCCTCGTGCCAGACAGGCCCGTGAGAAGAAGAACAGCCACGTAAGCCCTGGCTGGTTTGGCTCAGTGGTCTCGTCATGGGTCGTGGGTTCGATTCCAGGTCAAGGGCACGTGCCTTGGTTTGCAGGTTCAGGCCCCGGCCCTGGTCAGAGGTTTTGCAGGAGGCAACTAAGCGATATGACTCTCTCATATCATTGTTTCTCTCTCTCCCCCCCTGACCCCCCCCCCCCCGCCCTCTCTAAAAATCAGTGGAAAGAATACCTTCAGGTGAGAATTTAAAAAAAGAAAAACCAGCTAAGCTGTGTGGACAGAGGAAAGACAGTCTGGGATGAGGGTGGGGTTTTCTTTTTTTAATAGACGGTGACAGTTATGTTCATGGTGCAAAATTCAAGAGCTGCAGAAGGGAGGACGAGGGACAGGTCTCCCTCTCCCCTCCACCCAGGGCCTTTCCCTAGAAGATGCTTGTGTAGCACCTAGTTCTCCCCAGGAGCTTCTGTCTCTCTCGCCATAGGGAGGGCAGGCATCCTGGCATCTGTGGAATGATAAAGACGGCTGATGATGACATTGCTTTTAACGTCTCATCTGGAGAAAGGAAGAAAGTAAAAAGAATAATAATAATAATGAAGGAAGGCAGGAAGACAGGAAAGGAAAGGAAAGTCATCTCCATATTCATTCTCTAAATACGTATCTATTTTTTAATATACTTATTGATTTCAGAGAGGAAGGGAGGGGGCAGAGACATAGAAACATCAAGGATGAGAGAGAATCACTGATGGGCTGCCTCCTGCATGTCCCGTCCTGGGGTGGGGGGTGTGGGGGGATGTCCAGCCCACAGCCTGGCCCGGGCCCTGACCTGGAATCGAAGTGTGGCCTCCCGGTTCACAGGCCCAACCACTGAGCCTCCCGGCCGGGCTGAGGATGTGTTAATGAGGCAACGGGGACAGACGCTGTGTGAGGAAGCTGTGGCCGTGGGCAGAGGTCTGAGCTCGCTGCTCTGCCCCTTTGGGGATGGGCCGCTCCGGACAAGTCCCTGCTCGGGGTGGGCCGCTCAGCTGCCCAGGGAAAGTGGCGATGGGCAGGCTGTGTTTCGGGGAGAGAGGGGGCAGCAGGCGGCCTGGAAGAGCAGGTTTGCCAGAGGGGGAGCCCCTCAGGAGCCAAGGCACAGAGGTGGGAATGTCTAGCCAGTCAGGGGCAGAGCTGGGTGGCGGATGGAACTGGGCGGGCCAGACCAGGGGTCCCTGAGCACCCCGCAGAGGAGAGAAAAGCTGCCCCACGCGCAGGGCCCTCGACAGATGGGAACTCGCTCGGAAGGGCAATTTGCCCCCGGAAGTCTGCAGGGCTGTTCAGGCCAGTGGGCACCTCCTGACGGTGCTTATCGGGCGGCTGTGGGCCCCCGCCCGCCGGCCCCCGCCCCGCCGCTGGGGAGAGCTATCTGGGGGAAGCAGAAGAAGCTGCGGAGGGTAAATTTAGTATCATCCAAACAGCCGGCTCCCGGAGCCCCGCGGGGGGAAGGGGGCTGGGGATTACTCAACCACAGGAGGGAAGTGACTCAGTTCACCCAGGAAATGGGCACCTGTCTGCTCTCCCAGAATTCCTCACAGCGAGGCAAGGAGACGGCCTTCAACTACAAAGTCAGTGAAAGTAAATAAAGCACCACCAGCTCCTCCACCCCCAGTCTGCAGGCCGCCCGGGGCGGGGGCTGCTCAGAGCTGACACCCGGGCTCTGGGCTCCGCCGGCTGTGCGCTGGCCATGCCTGAATCAAACAACGCCCGAGCCCAGCCCAGCCTCTCTGCACCACTGCTCCACACTCCCTGAACCCCAAGACCAGGGCCAGGGCCTCCCTGAACCCCAAGACCAGGGCCAGGGCCTCCCTGAACCCAGGACCAGGGCCACGGCCTCCCTGAACCCAGGACCAGGGCCACGGCCTCCCTGAACCCAGGACCAGGGCCACGGCCTCCCTGAACCCCAAGACCAGGGCCACGGCCTCCCTGAACCCCAGGACCAGGGCCAGGGCCTCCCTGAACCCCAGGACCAGGGCCACGGCCTCCCTGAACCCAGGACCAGGGCCGGGGCCTCCCTGAACCCCAAGACCAGGGCCACGGCCTCCCTGAACCCCAAGACCAGGGCCACGGCCTCCCTGAACCCCAAGACCAGGGCCATGGCCTCCCTGAACCCAGGACCAGGGCCAGGGCCTCCCTGAACCCAGGACCAGGGCCAGGGCCAAGCCATTCTGCAGGGAGAGTGTCCCAGGCGCCAAGACTGCTCTGCTGCTGGGTTGTTAAAACAAAGGCATTAAAATTGCTATGTCAACTGTCATCTTTAAATAAAAACTTAAGCCCAGCAATAAATCTGAATCTGGACCTAAAAGTTTAATGGGATAATGCATAACAGGACCAGGGGAGGGCTGAGAGGCCTGGCTGGCAGATGGGGATTCCCCCTGCGCCCCTGGGATCCACCCTCAGTCCCCCCCCCCCCAGCCCCCGGGGCTCAGTCAGGTCACAGGCCGTGGCCTTGGCCTTGGCTCTGCTTTTCAAATAAGCAGCATCACAGTTGCCATCAGTAGTGCAGGTGGCTGTGGGGGGACAGGGCGGGCGGGCAGAATCCCTCAAGGGGAGTCTTCACACATTGAGACTTGAGAAGCACCTGGGGTGGGGGGCTGTGGACATGGGGCCACTCTCCCTCCAGCCTTGGTCCCCAGGACTGAGTGGGAGGGTCTGGAGAGAGCTTCTTCCCCTCAACCCCATGTGGTTGGTGAGCACATTCTGAGAAACCTCAGGAAGGAGGATAAAGGACTCCCACTTGCAACCTTGGAATTCGGGGCTGGGGACGCCAGCCCCCCTCCCCACGCTGTTTAAAGGCAGTGTCTCTGATAAGAGAAGCAGGAAAGGTCAGCGTGAAAGGCGCCGGGAGGCTGGGCTGCAGCCAGGGCCAAATCAGGGGTCCTGCAAGGGTGGGTTGTTTTTGCGGGGCCACTTTAAGAAAATTAATTCAGCCCTAGCTGGTTGGGGTCAGTGGATGGAGCATCAGCTTGCAGACTGAAGGGTCCTGGGTTCGATTCCTGTCAAGGGCACGTGCCCGGCTTGCCTGCTCGATCCCCAGTCAGTGTGGGGCTTGCAGGAAGCAGCTGATCAATGATTCTTTCTCATCATCGATGTTTCTATCTCTCATTCCCTCTCCCTTCCTCTCTGAAATCAATAAAAATATATATTTTTTAATTTTAAAGCATCACACGCACAAAATCTATACAAGGTCCCCTGGATCACGTGGCTGGCTTCACAGTACCTTTGCCTCGGGGCCCACACGCCCCCTTTCTCACTGGCTCCTTCTTTTGCTGGGTGAGACCCCGCTGACAGGGCCTGATTTGTCCTTTCCCATCAGGGGGCAGGCTTGAAACCTAAACATCGGAAGGAAATCCAGCCCTTGGACGCCAGGCATCTAATACCAAATCAGGATTCTTTTCAGCCACTGATCTCTCTACCAGCAACCTAACCACATTTTTTCGGGCTTCAAGTGCATTGTCCTGAAAGAGGTACCTCCCCCTGGTGTCCCTGAAACTGCCCCCCGTCTTTCTGGGGTGCAACCTGCCCACATGCAACAGTACCCTAAAACCGTGTCTGGGCCAGAACCCCGTCATTCTGTCTGGAAGACTTCAAACCCAGAATGCTCCAAAGCAACCGGTCACCTGACCAAGGGTGTTCGCAGCAGCTCCGTCATAAGAGAAACGGGGGATAACAGCCAGTGAGTACCTACTCTGCGCCAGGCATCGCCCTAAGGGCTTCGTATGCGTCAGTGCACTTCATCCCCCAACTCTGGGAAGCCCGCTTTACAGATGGAGAAATCAATGCACAGGTGTATTGGCAAACCAGCTCTCCCAAGAGGGTGCAGGGGGAGAGACTTGATGGTTAGCATTTGCCCATTTCCATGATATAAATATCCAACAATAGCCCGTTTCAAGCTAGGTATGGTTTGGCAACCGACTCCCCAATTTCCCAACAATTTAGTAGTTGGCTCAGGGGTCCAGCGACTTGCTCAAAGTCACTAAATGATCATCAGCGTGGGAGCCAGGAGTTTAGCTCTGGAGTGCAGGCTCCAACTGCCGCTCCCCAGGTCTGTGACATCCGGCAGGAGGGAATGGCTACAGTGAACACACACCAGGAACTGCGTTGGCCCAGTGTCCACACGACAGCGTTTCCATGACCACTAGCACTCAACGTTTCCGTGACCACAAGCGCCTTCCAATAACCCTGTGACCTTCCACCTCATTAGGGTTGTCCTGAATATTGAATGCAATGGTCTGCACAACCAGACGGAGGGAAAATCGGCCCTAATGAAGTGCGCAAAAACGGGAACTTCCCCGCCGGAGCCCCTCAGCGGCTGAGTACCCATCTGTGAACCAGGAGGCCGGGCCTGGGCTGCAGGCTCGTCCCCAGTCAGAGGCGTGCAGGAGGCAGCAGACCAAAGATTCGCTCTCATCATTGATGTTTCTCTCTCCCTCTCCTTCTCTGAAATCAATTTTTAAAAAATACATGTTTGGCCCTGACTGTTTTGGCTCAGTGGATAGAGCGTCGGCCTGCGGACTGAAAGGTCCCGGGTTCAATTCTGGTCAAGGGCATGTGCCTTGGCTGCGGGCACATCCCGTTGGAGGTGTGCAGGAGGCAGCTGATCGATGTTTCTCTCTCATCGATGTTTCTGACTTTCTATCCCTCTCCCTTCCTCTCTGTAAAAAATCAATAAAAGATATTAAAAATAGATTTTTTTAAGTAGCTATGATTATTTCATTTTGTAGATCCTTATCGGCAGAGACCGAGAGGTTCCTCAGCTCCTAAGTGGTGGATAGGATTCAGGACCCAGCCGGTCTCTACCCACAATGTACCCCATAAAGTGACATTAGGTGGCAAGAGGGTAGGGACCATGCACCGACTCAAGTTACTCTTGAAGTGGGAGGAGCAGAAAAGCCTCTGGACTCCTGAGCCAGGCAAACCTGGATTCTGAATCACCCACTGTGTGACCTGGGCCAGTTACGGCCTCCCCCTGCCCCCGCCCCCGCCCCCGCTCCAGTTCCCGGGGACACGTATCTCACCGGGTGGTCCTAAAGGTGCAGAGGCAGTTCCCGGAGCAGGGGGAATACAGGCCCGGACGCCCACGGGCCACTCAGAGGGGCGTAGCTATTATTTCGAACCCAAAGGGTGGAATAGAGGACGCGGTTTCATCTTCACCGTGGGTGTTTTTGTTTTGGTTTGTTTTTTGGTTGGTTGGTTATTTTCTATTTTTTTATTTTTTTTATCCTGTCAGGTTAAATTGCAGCTCAGGCTGGTCCGGAGTGACAGCCACGATGAACCCTTTGTGCCCAATGTCAGCGCTTCCCTGCGCGATCGACAGCGGGGTCCGCTCCCCGCCCCCCCTGAAGTTCACGCTCCCTCGCGGCCCCACATTTTGGCTGCAAGGTTCAGGGCTGAAGGCGCCCGGCTGCGGGCATCCTCCCCACCAGCGCGCGCAGCGCAGACCGACGGCCCCAGAGCCCGGGAACCCGCGCGCTCTTCTGCTTTCGGAAGCCAGAGCCCATCGGAAATGCAAAGTTTGGGGTGCTCTGCATCCCCTTTCCTCCCGATCACTGAAAAGAAGACTGCTCTGCTTCCTCCTTTCGGCCAAACTTCCTCCCCCGGGGGCCTCCCGGGCGCTGCGCTCCCGCCGCCGCCCGAACCGCAGGACGCGGGACGGCGCTGGAGAGGTGGCGCGGGCGGCGGCGAGCGCCCAGCCGCGCCCAAGTCCCGGCGGGAAGGAAGGATGCTCGGCGGCTCCTCACGGCCCCTGGGGCGCCCAGACCCCGAGCCCGCGGGCCCCGGGAGCCGCTTACCTGACGGCGGTCGCTTCCTGCTCAGCCGGCTCACCGCGCGGTTAAACATCTCCGCGGGCGCCCGGTGAGGAAGGAGCACGGCCGGGCGGCGCGGCAGCTGAGCGAGAGGAAGGCGAAGAGGAGGAGGAGGAGGGGGAAGAGGAGGAGGAGGAGGCCGGGGAGAGGAGGAGGAGGCCGGGGAGAGGAGGAGCCGGCTCCGCGCCGCCCAGCCGCCCTCCCCACTAGGCGCCGCGTGGCGCGCTCCGTGTGCCCTGCCCGCCCGCCCCGCAGGGGCCTCCCAGTCCCGCCCAGGGGTGCCAGGGAGGGCCGGGGTGGGCCCGGCTGACCCCCAGCGCCGGGACCCGGCCCCGCGCCTGGGATGGGGATGCTCGCCCAGAAAGAGCCCGCGCCCCCGAGGTTCAGGAACCCTGCCCAAAGGGTTCGCGCGTCCCGGCTCCCTTCGCCGCTCCTGGGCCCGCGGAGGTGCCGCCCCGGGACCGGCGCGTCCGGCTCCCAACTCCAGCGTCCGTCCCGGGGCGCCCTCTTCCTGCAGCCCCGGACACGGCACCGCGCCGCGGGCGCACCGGCCGGCGCGCACCTGGCAATCTGCATAACATGTGGATGCCTAACGTCACCCACGTACCGCCTCTGTGTTTCTGGGTTGCATGACTGTGTTCTCGGGGGAGGAGTGCTGCAGGAGCTCCCCGCGGGGCGGCGAGCGGGGTCACCTGCAGGTTTCCGGATTGGGATGTGCAGGCCTCGCGGTTCTCCAAAACCTGGGTGCGGTCCGAGCCTTCGCTTCCCCGAGCCCACCCCCGCCGGGATCCGGGATCCTAGCGCTCCAGGGCGTGCCCACCTGGGGGCTTTGGGGGCGCCGGCACACCCGCACGTGCCGGTGGGGCATCGCCAGGGTCCGAGCCGCGGTTCCCACAAGAGGAAGGAGCGGAGCCTTCGCCTCTCCCCGGGCGCACTGCGCCGAGGCTGAAACTTGGGCGCCTTCTGCCCTTGGCCTTGAGGCTCCGGGGCGGACCTGGGGGCCATTCTGCAGGAACCCCATGGGTTCCAGTGCAGAGTGATGCCTCTCCTTCGCCCAGAGACCGGCCGGGGACACTTCTCTAACTTTGGGGACACGTGGCACACACACACCTTCCGGTAGAGCCTTTGCGCTCAGCGCTCCGTTTCTGATTTTTTCCTCTCCCGCCGTCCAAGTCATCTGCTCCGAGCCGCGCGCCCTCTAATCTGTCATCTCGTTCCTTCTGCAAAACATCCCGAGAGGGGATGGCATTCGCCCCGTTTTCTTGAGCATTTGCTTTGCAAAGAATTGCCTTTGTGGCGAGTCTAATTTTTCTCCTTGTGATCTGGCTTTGTCTCGAAATTGGACTTTATTTTTAGCTGAGCTAATTGCTATTTTTCTAAATCGATCCCCCCTTCACCCCCCTTTCGCAATATTTTCTCTAGTTGGCACTTTCTTTTGTATCTTCTATTCTGAGCTTCCCATTCTGCTAGTGCTTCCTCCCACCCCCTCAGTCTCGATTCACCCCATCTCTAGCCCTGGGGCTGCGTCTCATTTCTCTCGCTAGACTTTCCCCTCACAGCCTGTTTTCTCTGATTCTTTGTAGGCACATTCCCTCCCTGCTCCCTGAAAAGGCTTTTTGGGTCCTGAAGGTTAGTTACAGTAGTTTGGGGCTGCAACTCCACGGTGATTAGGAAAAGGGTTGGAATCCAGTTTAAAAGCTCAACGTTTGCCTTTAAAACATTTTTATTAAACATTAAATGCACCCTCAAAAGTTAATAATATATGCAAAATGTCAAACAAGGACACCCCCCATCGTCTCCAGCGGGACACCTTCACATAATAAGAACAGATGGAAGGAGGACAAAGCAGGCCCCTGGAGACCAGAGCAGTTGGGGGACTCGAGCAGTCTTGAGCCGGGAGGGGAAGGGGTCTGAGGCAGGGTGGGCTCAAGAGATTTTAAGGAGGAAACCTGGTTTCGGTGGATTGTCACTCATTGGTTGTGTGGCCTGGCTAAATTCCGATCTTTCCAAGCTTCCGTTTCTGCATCTGTAAAGTAGGCTGGCAATAACTATAGTTATTTGTATTCCTAGCACCTAGCACCTAGCGCCAAGCCCGGTGAAAGATGGCACAGAAAACTCATAGCCACTGTTGTTAATTCTGTTCTGTGTAAGCTTCTAAATGCCGACAGAATGAGTATTTTGTCAAACTTGGGGCTGAAACCCTCCGTTTCCTTCTTGGGAGGAAAACGGTAAATGATGGGAATGTGCCAAAATCCATGCCCATACTTCCCGGGACAAGGGGCAGCGCGGACCGGGGTCAGAGTCTGAGCCAGCCGGAGCTCCAGCCCCGAGCCCCGGCCCCCGGCCCCGGCCCCGGCCCCGGCCCCGCCCACGTTCCAGCGAGCCCCGCCCCCGACCGCGCGCGCCACGCCCACGTTCCAGCGAGCCCCGCCCCCGACCGCGCGCGCCACGCCCACGTTCCAGCGAGCCCCGCCCCCGACCGCGCGCGCCACGCCCACGTTCCAGCGAGCCCCGCCCCCGACCGCGCGCGCCACGCCCACGTTCCAGCGAGCCCCGCCCCACGAGCGCGCGCGCCACGCCCACGTTCCAGCGAGCCCCGCCCCACGAGCGCGCGCGCCACGCCCACGTTCCAGCGAGCTGAAAGCGCGCGCCCCGACTGGCGACGTGCGGGGCCGAACGGCCCGGCGAGCCGCACGAGCTTCGTGCTTCTGCGGACTCCGGGGTCGCTGGGGCTACGTCGCCAGGGCGGGAGGCCCTGCGGGGCTCCGCCCGCTCCCTCCTCTCCCCCGGCGCCTTCTCGCTGCGTCCGACGCGGCCTGTGTCTCAGCCGGAGACCAGGGAAAGAGTGAGTGTCGGCGGGAGCGGGATGGGCCGGCCGGGAGCCAAAAGCTCGATTGTAGAAACGTCTCCTGTGGGTGGCGGACGTGGGGCATGAAGCTTCCACTCCGTTGTGATGGAATCGAGCGGTGATACTTTGGTGAGAGTCAGACTTTTAAACTCGGAGCCAGCCCTGGTCCAGGGGCGGTCAGGCCCGCGTTCCCATAGCAGTGCAGAGCATTTGTGCCGAGTCCCTCCCTAGAAGGTGACAAGTGGCCCTAACTCAGGAAATAAGGCGGCCGGGACAATGAGCAAGAAGTGAGCCCCCCTCCCCCGCCCTAACCGGTGTGGCTCAGTGGATAGAGCATCAGCCTGCGGACTGAAAGGTCCCGGGTTCGATTCTGGTCAAGGGCATGTACCTTGGTTGTGGGCACATCCCCAGTAGAGAGTGTGCAGGAGGCAGCTGATCCATGTTTCTAACTCTATCTCTCTCCCTTCTTCTCTGTAAAAGTATAAAAATATAAATAAAATATATTTTTTAAAAAAAAGAAGAAGAAGAAGAAGTTAGGCCCTGACGAATGTTGTGCAGGTTGCCCGGTCCACCCCCCCTGACTTCCTGAAAAAAACAAACAAAAAAAACGCAAAATAAACAACCCTGATGCAGTCTAAGGACAGGCTTGTGTAAGCTTCGTACACCTGTACATGCGGGCAGAATGAGCTAAGCAGGTGCCGGGACTTTCTGAAATAAAGCGAAAACAACAGCTTCACACCACTCGCACTGTCCTGTGAGCATGTCAGGACGTCCAAACACAACGCCCCATCGTTAAGGTGTAAGCACGCAGTTAACTGTTGCTTCAGGACAGAAAAGACCGTTCCTGAAATTGCTGGAGTGTCTTGTTTTGTGCCTAAAGAGCTGAGAGCCGGTTTCCCAGGTGCACGGATAGAGGACGAGTACCCAGCATCCCTGTGCCTGGAGCCAGAAGAAAACACACACACGCACACACACACACACACGCATGCACGCGCGCGTGCGCACACACACACACACACACTCACACACACACACACACACGCACTCACACACACACACTCACACACACACACACGCACTCACACACACGCACTCACACACACACACTCACACACACACACACGCACTCACACGCACTCACACACACGCACACACACACACACACGCATGCACGCGCACGTGCGCACACACGCACACACACACGCATGCACACACGCACTCACACGCGCACACACACACACACACACACACACACACGCACTCACAGCACGTGCTTCAGCTCGCCTGCAGTTTGCCTGTGGCTGACGGTGGCAGCATCACCCACTTATTGCAGATCATCTCAGCCCCTCACAAACCTGCTAGCCCGTCTGGCCCTTTGGCCGCTTCCTACCCCGACTGTTCGCCCCTTTGGTTGAACAGCCTTCGCTCAGACCGCGCGGGGAGCAAGAAATGTCTTTGGGTAAAGCAGAATGTCAAAGTGATCATTGATTGCCTTTAGAGTTTAATATTTTTTTACCCTCCTCAGAAATTTTAAAATATTGGTAAGCTGCAAATACTACCGCAGAGTCTCTGCACATATATTTTAGAGTCTCTTAGAAAGAATATTGTAGGCCAGTGGTTGGCAAACCGCGGCTCGCAAGCCACATGCGGCTCTTTGACCCCTTGAGTATGGCTCTGCCACAAAATACCATGGCCTGGACTTTTGAAGAAGTGGCGTTAGAAGTTTAAGTTTAAAAAATCTGGCTCTCAAAAGAAATTTCAATCGTACTGTTGCTAATTGGTTCTGTTGACTAATGAGTTTGCCGACCGCTGTTCTAGGCCATGTGAGGCAGGTGTAGTAAAATAGGTGAGTAAATTGTATTTGAGTTGAGCGATCTGGGTTCCCATCCTGGCCAGATAGCAGACCAGCTTCGTGTCCCTTCGCACAGCCTCCTAGGATTGGACGAGAAAAGGTTGCCACCCACATTCAGCAGTGCGGCATTCACAAGCAATACACAAGAGACGGTGTGGCACAGTGCCCAGCACATGTAGGCACAAAAAATGTACTCCAATCCGAATTACCCCCCTTACAATGTTGTCTCAACTAGTAATAAACTGTAGCCTGTACACAGTAAAGACACATTTTTAAAAAGAAACTGTAGGAAGTTGGCAGGGTTAGTAACAGTGATGTGATTGCCAAGCAGAATGGAGAGAGGCAGGTAAACTGAGGATTTCTCTTGGAAGGCAAGAGAGGCTGGTGTGTCAAGATGCACATTTGGTAACATAGGTAAGAGCCTTCAAAATGTTTCTATGCCCATTGGGCTAGTGAGTAATTCCACAAATGGTTATTTTTGCCAAGGAGAGAATAAGAGATGCAAAGACTTATGTGCAAAGTTGAACATCGCAGCTCTTCTTTTCTCAGTGTATTTACGGCAGCTGTTAGTGCCCATCAATGGAATGACGAAGTTACAGTGGTATCCTATATAATAAAGAGGTATTGCCAAAGCCGGTGTGGCTCAGTGGATAGAACGTCGGCCTGTGGACTGAAAGGTCCCAGGTTCGATTCCGGTCAAGGGCATGTACCGTGGCTGCGGGCACATCCCCAGCAGGGGGTGTGCAAGAGGCAGCTGATCGGTGTTTCTCTCTCATCGATGTTTCTGACTTTCTATCCCTCTCTCTTCCTCTCTGTGAAAAATCAATAAAAATATATTAAAAAACAAAACTTAATTAAAAAAAAAAAAAGCCGAAACCGGTTTGGCACAGTGGATAGAGCGTCGGCCTGCGGACTGAAGGGTCCCGGGTTCGATTCTGGTTAAGGGCATGTACCGTGGCTGCAGGCACATCCCATGCGGGTGTGCAGGAGGCGGCTGATCGATGTCTCTCTCTCATCGATGTTTCTGGCTTTCTATCCCTCTCCCTTCCTCTCTGTGAAAAATCGATAAAATTTATATTAAAAAAAAAAGAGATATTAAGCAAATTAATCCTCACACCCTCACAAGATGGCTGCCTATGACCAGGCCAGCAGAGGGGGTGAGAAACAGCCAAACGACTGAACAAGCAGGCTGTGTGGGGCAACCAGGCTGGGGCGGGGGGGCGGGGGGCAGTAAGAAGTGACCAGGCCAGCAGGGGGGAGTGAGAAACAGCCAAATGACTGAACAAGCAGGCTGTGTGGGGCAACCAGGCTGGGGGGGGGCGGGGGGCAGTAAGAAGTGACCAGGCCAGCGGTGGGGGCAGTTTTGGGTGACCAGGCGGGCAGCAGGGACATTTAGGGGCGACCAGACTGGCATGGGGGCAGTCAGGGGTGACCAGGCAGGCAGGTGGGTGAGCGGTTAGGAGCCAGCAGGCCAGGACTGTGAGAAGGATGTCCAACTGCCGGTGTAGGCCTGATCCCCAGCAGCCGGACATCCCCTGAGGAGTCCCGGATTGGCAAGCGTGCAGGCTGGGGTGAGGGGACCGCCCCCCTGCATGAATTTTGTGCACCAGGCCTTTAGTATCCCTCTGATGGAATATTGAATAGTGGTGAGAACTGTGTAAAGAATATTTGGTGATGTATGAACATACTTAAAATGAAGCTTTCATTGAATAAAAGCAGAACACAAATATAGAGAGAATTTTCCGTCATGGAGAGGAGAAAATACAGCAGAAAACTATGCCAATTGTTACTAATACAGGCATACGTTTTATCATGCTTTATGGTGCCTCATGGAAGTTGTATTTTTTATAAATTGAAGGCAAGACCCTCTACCAGCAACAGGTTATGACTCATTTTCCTGCAATACCCACTTTATTGCAGTGGTCTGGAGCCCACTCCTCAGTATCTCCGAGGAGGTATGCGTGTGCTTTTCTCTCTGGATGACGGGATAATAGGTGAGTTCAATTTTCATTATATTTTCCTGTTTGGCAAAACTTCCGCAGTGTTTAGACCTTTAAATCGAGAGCGGGGGATTCTGTAGTTGGAAACTGGTCAGCATCTCTGCCGGCTTTAATCTGTAAATATTTAAGCTCTCGTCTCGACATCAGTTTTGCTGTCTTTAAACTCTGAACTTCCCCGGGGAAAGGCAAGCAGACTGCTTTCCCCACCCGCTGTTCCCAGTCACTCGTCAGGCCACGCCCCGCGCAGGGGGCTGGGAGGCCAGCCTTCGCCAGGATGGGCCAGGACCTGGCGCTCGGTTTCCGGTTTCCTGGGTCCTTGTCAGGTGGTCTTCCTGGCATAGCGCCCCATCCTGTGCCACGCTGCATCGGTGAAGGTACACCCCAAACGGGAGCCCTTTATGTATTTTCAGATCATAGGCGATTCCTGCTAAGCAAGGCAGATCCTGTCAGCATGTGGTCATACGTGCATGTATCCCATCTCAAGACAAAAACAGCTCCTCTGGGGCTGGCCTGGTGGCTCCAGTGGTTAGAGCGTCACCCTGATAGGCCAAGGTTGTGGGTTTGACCCCCGCTCAGGGACACATATAAGAGCCAACCAATGAATGTACAGATAAGTGGAGCAACAAGTTCCCCCCCCCCCTCTCCTTTCCTCTCTCCTTTCCTCTCTCAATCAATAAGTAAATTTTTTAAAAAGACTTTTCCCTTACCCTATTATATGGAGCACTTTTCAGCAAAGTGCCTCGAGTGAGTTGTCCCCTCTCACTGTCCCCCCTTTCCCTCCTCCCACTCTCCTGAGCTCCCTCTGGTCTGGCTTCCAGCTCCACCCCACACCGGACTGCTCTTGCCAGGTCCCAGTGACTCCCACTGGGGACTCGGTTCTCCGGCCAGCCGTGACCCTCCTTCCCTCTGGAGCCAGCACCTGGAAGAGTGCCTGTCACACAGCGAACACTCAACAACAACGTGCTGCTGATCAAGAGAACACTCCTCTCCTCCCTCCTGCGAGGACACTGAGGTGGCGGAAAAGATAGGAAAACCTGAGGATGTTTTATACCGAGGTGCAGACCCCCCGGACAAGGGGTCCGGAAGAGAGGCTGCAGCCGAGCTGAACACAGATGGCAGAGCACAAGCTGACTTCGGGGAAGAAGCTGCAGCCGAACGCAGGCCGCTGGGGCTGGGGAGGAGGCCAGCTCGCCTGTACGGAAAGGCACGGGCAGGCAAGGGCTGGAGAGGGGCCCTGCCGTGTCCCCCCCCCCCCCCCCCCCAGGAAGCCAGGCATTCTCGTGGGAAATATGGAGGCACAGGGGTTGTGGATTAGGGGCCACTGGCTGAGCTGGACTATGGACAGACGAGGCCCTGGGCCATCTATCCAGGGACGTGCAGTGAGGGTCTGCCTCTGGAACGGGGAAGCCCTTCCCCTCCCTGTGCCCAGAAGGCCAGCAGCCAGCTGTCCTGGAAAGTTTAGTGAAAGATGAGACGGGGCCGAAAACAGGCTCCGTTAGAGGAGGACCCTGCTGCGCTGTCTGACGGGGAGAGAGCGCCTGTGCAGAGGGAAACACGCCGTTTGAGGGAAGGGATGGGAAGGGATGGGGCTTAGGGTACTCGGTCTGTGCTGTTCGTGGTTTCATATGAGGCACATGATTAGGCACTTAGGTACTTAGGAATCGGGGGCTTAGGGTATCTGGCAGGCGCTGGTCGGTGGTTCAGTGTGTAGTCCATATAAGGTGCCTGGTGAAGTGCTCAGGAATGTCTAGGCCGCAGGTGCAGGTTACGTCATACTCTGCCCATCAGTTGGGGGAAGGGAGGATCTATCATTTAGTATCTCCTCCAATTACATAATCAAAACCAAATACAATAGGTAACATTCAGGGCTCCCCAAAGTTAGCACCCCTACCTACTCATAGAGAAATACACGGTCCGCGGGCCCCTTTCACGCACCTCCAGCTCTGAGAGCTGTGACACTCCCTCTCAGATATGAGAGGCATGCAAGGGCCACAGGCCTGTCAGGAATGCCTCCAACATGAGAGGCCCGACAAGCCCAAGGTGACAGTTCCGGGGGAGACAAGAGAGAGAGCGGAATACATCTTTAAAAACTATAGTTATCTTAGAGAGAACACATTCCACATTTTTAAATACTCTCCCACCCATAAAACAAGAAACATAGCTTGGAATCTGAAAACAAAGTGGGGACAAAACATGTCAAAAAGAGTGTTGGAAGAAGTCCAGAAAATCTTCTAAAAATTAGAAATGTAAAATAGAAGAGAGAGAAATAGAGATTCAGTCCAAGTATTAATTAGTTCCAGAAAGACATTACAGAGAAAACAGTGGAGAGGAAACCAAAGATATAATTCAAGAAAATCGCCCCCCGATTGAGAACATCTCCAGACAGACAGAGTTCGTGGAGGGGGCACCGAGACAGACCTATACCGGCAGGAAATTTCAAACATAGAGCATACCCGAGAAACACACCGAGAGCACACTGCCGATGGGAACAGGAAACGGTACAACCATTCTGGAAAGCACTTTGGAAGTTTCTTTAGAGTCATGCATGTACCTACCACGGAACCCAAACACCCCGTTTTTCTGAGGTATTTACCCAAGAAAAATGAAAGCGTAGGCCTATACACAGACTTCTCCATGAACGCTCACAGCATCTTTATTTGCGACACCCCTAAACAGTAAACAACCCCGCTGAACGGAGAAGCAAACTGTGGTACCACAGAACCCGTTAAAAAATAATGTTTTGTTGATATATTTAACAATATGGAAAAAATCTAAAAATAATTACTCGGGGGGGGGGGAAAAAGCCATACAAAAAGGATACATACTGTATGATTCCATTTGTGTAAAACTCTAGAAAAGCAAACTAAACTATATGACAGAAAGTAAAAGTCATTGCTTGGGGATAGCAAGGATTAAGGGTGTGTGGTGAGATGGGAAAGATGGATCTCAAAGGGGCATGAGGGAAGTCTTTGGATGATGGATATGTTCATTAATCTTGATTGCGGTGACAGGTCGCAGGTGTATACATAGGTTAGAACTTAAATCGTGTGCTGTATACACGTGCAGCTCACTGTCAGTTATACCTGGACTAGAGGCCCGCTGCACAAAGATTCATGCAATAGGCCTTCCTTCCCCTGGCTGCCTGCACCAGCTTTCCTCCGGCACCCGGGACCCAGGCCTTTGTTCTGGCTACTGCCTTCAGTCTTCTCTGCTCCATCTGGAGCACCACTCCTGTAGCTCCCTCTGCCCCCCGCCTTCCCCTTCATAGCAGGCTACCTGCCCCACCCAGCCGCTCCACACCTGCATATTCAAATTAGCCTGCCAGCTTTGTTGGGTTAATTTGCATACTCACTCCGGATTGGCTGGTGGTTGTTATGGCGGCATGGTCAATTTGCATATTTCTCTTTTATTAGTGTAGATAACGCTCTTTGTAAAATCACCTTTGAGTAGGGAATGTAAAATGGTGATGCCCCTTTGGAAATAGCTGAGCAATTCCTCAAAAAGTTTAACATTGAATTACCATGTAACTCAGAAATTCCACTTCTACATATATACCCACGAGAAGGAAAAACGAATGCCCATGCTAAAACTTCTACACAGATGTTCATAGCATTATTGGTAACTAGAGGCCCGGTGCACGAAATTTGTGCACAGGGGGCGGGGGATGTCCCTCAGCCCAGCCTACATCCTCTCCAATCTGGGACCCCTTGAGGGATGTCTGACTGCCCGTTTAGAAAGGATTGGGCCTAAATGGGCAGTCAGACATCCTTCTCACAATCCAAGACGGCTAGCTCCAAACTGCTCGCCTGCCTGCCTCCCTGATTTTCCCCTAACCACTTCTGCCTGCCAGCCTGATGACCCCCTAACCACTATCCTGCCAGCCTAATTGATGTCTAACTGCTCCCCTGCCAGCTTGTTTGCCCCCAACTTCCCTCCTCTGCCAGCCTGGTCACCCCTAACTGCCCTCCCTTGCAGGCTTGATCGCCCCCAACTGCCCTCCATTGCAGGCCTGGTCCCTCCCAACTGCCCTCCTCTGTTGGCCTGATCACCCACAACTGCCCTCCCATGCAGGGCCTGGAACCTCCCAACAGACCTCCCCTGCTGGCCATCTTGTGTCCACAAGGGAACAGGATCTTTGACCACATGGGGGCAGCCCTCTTGTGTGTTGGAGTGATCATCAAACTGCGTATTTTATTAGATAGGATAGAGGCTTGGTGCATGGGTGGGGCCAGCTGGTTTGCCCTGAAGAGTGTCCTGGATCAGGGTGGGGATTCCCTTGGGGTGAAGGGTGGCCTGGGCAAGGGACCTGTGGAGGTTTTCAGGCCGGCCATGCTCCCCAGTGATCCAAGCGAACCCCCTGGGATCTGGGATTAATTTATGTCTACAATTGAAACTTTGTAGCCTGGAGCAGAGCCAAGCCTTTAGCTCGCTCCATGGTGGCAGCCATTTCTGTTTGAAACTTTGTAGCCTAGAGTGGAGGCCTAGGCCTGCAATGGCAGGCTGTAACCTTGGCTTCCTCTGTTGCCAGGGAAACCTAAGCCTCTTCTCTCCAGCTCAGTGGTTGCCGCCATTTCTGTATCTTTTATAACTGAAACTTTGTAACATTGAGTGGAGGCCTAGGCAGGCAATGGCAGGTAGCTTGGCTTCCTCTGTTGCCGGGGGAACCCAAGCCTTCTTCCTGCTCTCAGTGATGGCAGCCATTTTGGTTGGGATTTATTTGCATAATCTGCTGGGTGTGGCTTGATGTGGTGAAGGTACAGTCAAATTTGCATATTGCTCTTTTATTAGATAGGATAGCAGACAAGTAGAATGTCAGAGTCTCTTGGATATTTCTAATAGTGAACAGTGTCTTGTGGACCTTACTGGTGTTTGGAAACTGCCAAAACCTGTTGGCAGAATGAGACAGAGACAATGTGAAACGCTGGTGGGGTCGGGTTTGAGACACAGCTCTAAACAGCTGAGCCCTTCCCTTGTGTGGCTTATAAACCCACCCAAAAATGACTTCAAAAGAGCCAGCATTTGGAAAGAGGATTACAGATGACTAGTTTTTAAGACAAACACACATTCCACATTTTTAAATACTAAAAAAATGACATGATTAAAAGATTCACTTTATAAAAGCAATAGGTCACGTTACTAAAATTATGACAATCATATAATACTTATTTTTTTATCACCAATAAAAAGAATAGATACTTTGTGAACTAATCAACTGTAATAAGACAAAATTCAATTAAAATTTAAATTGTTTTTAATTGATATTTAAAATGATAAAAGTTTTTATTAAAAGTCTTAAGGTTATTCATCTATGCTTATAAACTAACCTCTAAAACTCTAAAATGCTTTTTAAAATCATAAAACCCAACTGAGAAATAGAAAGCAATATTGAAAAGAGAGATCATTTATCAAAATGTTCCCATTTCTGGTTTCCAGCTACCTTCTACTCAGCCGCCACATCGCACCTGAAAGCTATTTATACCTATTTTTACACGTGGTTGTAGAAAATATGTGAAAAAAGGTAGTAACATTTTTAAAAATCATCTGACAAAAATGCAGGGACTGCAAAGCATTCCATTCTTCTTGAATTTTAGCCGATGGAGACTTTCCCAAGTCTCTGTTTTCCAGCTATACATTGACCAAATTCTCAGAAAATGCACTTTGGCTCAGCTATTTTTGTCAGATGTTAAAGGAATATTACATGCAAAGTTTTGTACTGTAAAGGAATTTTAAAAACCCTAAAATAATATACAAAGCCATCACTCAGATTTTGAAGATACTTATAGTAAAAGAACGTGTGTGTACACATATGAGTAAATGTATGTGCCTGCATGTGTATGCATATATACACACACACACACATTTAAATGAGTTTGCAAGTAAGCCGGAAAGGTCGTTGGCACAGCAGCTGGACAATGCATTTGGGAGAGACGGTCTGTACAGCTGTCGTCTCCCAGGAGTAGGCTTCATCCCGGAGACCTGGCCCTCGTCAGATCCAGAGTCTGACGCCCAAAGATGTTTCCCTAAAAAGGAATTTCTGGTTATCAGGACCATCAGATGATCTCTGCTGATGAAGACAGGAGGGCCCATTACCACTACTTCCTGTCATATGCTTTCCAGGGAGAAATGCCGAGACTTCCCTCAGTACATCAACCCCACACATTTGCAGAATAGGCTGTCAAGGGCCCTCTGGACCCAGCCCGTATTTTGAAGGGATTTACAGACACAGGTAAAATCCGCTGCGAGGCCCCGTCTTCAGCCTCAGGCTTTCCGGCTGTTCTCAGCCGCCACCCCCACCTTCATTAGTCAGGGGCACCAGAAAGTTTTTCACCCTGCACGTACATAGCGATAAATTCTCCAAGTGCAAACCTGCAATTCTTAACTTTATAGACTGAATGGGTGTGTGGCCCGTGGGGAACAAAGACTGTAACCTGCTACATTTCGCAGGCGTGTAGTCTCCTGGTGTTGCTGGTCTGCCTCCTTTCTTCGTGTCTAATATCTGTAAGCTTTTAGACTAAAAATGCCAGATCAGAGACACCAGGCTTGAGCATGCAGAGGAGACTGAGGATGTAGTGAGGCAGCCATTTTTAAAATCACATCTTTATTGTTGAAAGTAGTACATATGTCCCTTTCCCCCCCGCCTCTGTCCCCTTCTAGCCCTCCTCACCCCCCACCCCAGGCCTTCTCCACCCTATTGTCTGTGCCCATGGGTTATGCATTTGTGCATGCAAGTTCTTCGGTTGATCTCTTCCCACCCCTGCCTTCCCTCTGAGATTCCGCAGTCTGTTCTATGCTTCCGTGTCTCTGGATCTGTTTTGTTCATCAGTTTATTTTACTCATTAGATTCCGCATGAGTGGGATCATGTGACACTCGTCTTCCTCTGACTGGCTTATTTCGCTCAGCACAACACCCTCTAGGTCCCTCCATGCCGCCTCACAGGGGAAGAGACCCTTCTTTTCACTGCTGCCCAGTGTTCCTTGGTGTGACTGTACCACAGCTTCCCTGTCCACTCGTCTACTGGGGGCGCTCGGCTGTTTCCAGATCTTCGCTATTGTAAAGTGTGCTGCCATGGACATAGGGGCCTTTAGACTAAAATATGCCAGATTCTTTCTGATGGGTGTTTCCGGTTTCTTAGGGTATATTTCTAATTCTATTTAGATGTTTGACCCAGGGATCACTGGGTCAAAAGGCAGTTCCATATTTAATTTTTTGAGGAAACTCTATGCCATTATTTTTAAAATATGCTTTTGTTAATGTTTAGAGAGGAAGGGGGAGGGATGGATAGAAACATGGATGAGATGAGAAACATCATCAGTTGGCTGTCCCCTACTGGGGATTGAGCCTGCAATCGAGGCATGTGCCCTGCCCGGGAATTGAACCTGTGACCTCTTGGTTCCTGGGTTAATGCTCAACCACTGAACTACATCGGCCGGGCTCCATAATGGCTGCCCCAGTCTGCATTCCCACCAGCAGTGCACTAGGATTCCCTTTTCTCCACATCCTCACAGCACCTGTCATTTACTGATTAGTTGATGACAGCCATTCTGACAAGTGTGAAGTGATACCTCACTGTCATTTTAATTTGCATCTCTCTGGTGATAAGCGAGTGACTCTGAGCATTTTCCCACATGTCTCTTGGTCATACGAAGTGTCTTTGCCACTTTGGAGAAGTGTCTGAGCCAGACCGGCGTTTGTGATGGCCGCCCAAGCAAACCAATATGGTCGTCATCATCGGCCTTTGCCATTTTCTGTCACTGCTAATGAACATAAGTTAACCTTTATTACCAAAACACATGTGTGCTGGGGTAAAGGCAGTAAGTCGAGTGGAAACCCACTTACAGGCTGACGACTAGCTGGGATCGCAACTCCCCGTCTTAAATAACCGAGCCCCGTCCCGTGAAATGGACACCCGATGAGGCCCAGAAAGATGGGGACGAGGGCCGCTTCTCAGAAGGGAAGGAGCGCATGCGGCGCCGAATGAAGGGGAGCAGAGGCCTTCCCGTGGGGACGCTCGGAGCAGACACGAACTTGGAGGGTGGCCGCCTGGAGGAACAGGATCGAGGCCCAAGCCGCAGGGGCTGTCCGCCCCGGACTGATGTGAGCTGAAGACGACATCGTCGCTGTGCCGGGACACAGAGATCGGGCGTCTCGGCCATTGAACTTGTAAGGAAGTTATTGACATTTGAGAGGGAGGAGACAGACCGCCTCCGGCACGCCCCTGGGGGGACCAAGTCTGCAGCCTGGGCACGCGCCTGGCGGAGCCGCAGCAGCAGCCACAGCCCCCGCAGCCTCTCCGCGGGGACGGAGCGGCCCCCGCCCGCAGGGCCGCCTCGGCCACATCTCAGTGCGCCGTTCAGTCTCGTGTTCATTGTTGTGCCACAGATCTCCAGAACATTCTTATCTTTCAAATCTAAAACTGCGCCTTAAAAGTCCCCTCCCCCCTCCCGCGGCCCGACAACTGCCCCCCTTCCTGTCTCAGACCGACTGCTCGGGCCCTGTGGCAGCGGAGCCACTGGCGTTTGCTGTGGCCGGCTCCTTCCACGTGGCTTCACGTCGTCAAGGCTCCTCCAAGCTGTAGCGTTGTCGGAATTGCCTTCCTTCAAAGGCTGAGTGAGGTCTGTTGTACGCATGTACATTCAGTCTGTCTGTCAGTGGACATGTGAGCTGCTTCTCCCTCGCGGCTGCTGTGACCTGCTGTAAACATCGGCAGGGCTCTCCACCCATCTGCCGGCAGCTCTTCTGTGCGTGCACCCAAAGGGGCACTTGCTGGGTCATGTGATTCTGGTTTTAATTCTCTAAAGAACTTCCGTATTGTCTATCACAACAGTAGCACCATGTAACAATCCCACCGTAAGAGTTCTAATTTCCCCATAGCCTTGTCAGCACTATTTTCTGGTTATCTTTGGATAAAAATATATAGCATGCTGCTGACTCCACGTTTATATGTTAAAAACAAGCAAACTAACCCGTGGTCACAGAAATCACCGAAAGGCGGTCATCTCAGAGAAAGAGCGGAGACGAGACCAGAAGAGCGGAAGGTCTTTGCAGGCAAAGCCTGTTTCCCGGGCGCGGCGCCAGGACGCCAGCGTGTCCACTTGGGGACATTCAGAGCTGTGCACATGTGTCGTTTTCTGGGTCCCGTTCTGGACTCCCGCCCAGGGAGAAAGCGGCGGCAGCAGTTCGGGGGAAAGGACGCAGTGCAGACTGGGCTCAGAACGGGCAGCAGGTGAGGACAAGATCCACAAAGTGACATGGGGTCTAATAAAATCATCACCAGACCTAATGTCAAAATTACTATTCAGCACTTGCTGGAGAGAGAGAATAGGTTTGAATACGGTTATAAATACTCGAGAGTAAATGCAAGTAACTTCCAGATGCCGTGGAAGATCAATAGTTCAAATTATCTGCTGCGACAAGTCTTTTATAAGTTGTCTTACTGTCACTTCAGAAATGTCCTTCTCTTCTTATTCTCACTGAAACAAGACATTTCCTTCTATTCTAACCAGTTAGCAGAGATGCTGAAACACACAGACCTGAGATGTCTATGTGCTCTATGTACAGATGCCACTTCAGGAGTCTTAACTGTCACTTCCCATGGCTAGTTCCAACTTCTGTTCTACTCAGATGCTGCCTGTCCAGGAACCCAATTCTGCCTAAAAAGTGGCCCTACCCCAACTAGCCCGCACCAGGGTCCAGCGTCACCCACTCTCGAAGAGTGCTACCAGGGGCAGCTTCGTTTCCCACGGGGTGCGCCCAGTCACCCTTTGAAAGATGCTTAACAAACTACATTGAGTAGCAGTCACAGAGATCGTAAACTCCAAAAACATGTTTTTCTGGAAAATGCGTGACCATGATCAGCAGGAGTTTCTTCCCGACAAGAGTGAGAAAAGGAAAAAAGGAACCCTTGCTAATGGAATTCCAGAATACCTTCAACCCCAACTGTGCAGCCTCAGAATCTGCATTTCAGATAGCACCCGGGTGACTCCAATCAAGGACTACTCAAGCAGAACACCAAGTGGTGTTCATATTTTCCTCAGTTACATTCATGCACTCGGCATTTCCTGAACATCTGCCATGTGCCAGTACTATTCATGTAAAGCCTAGGGTTTGAATACCCTGTCTCCCCGAAAGTAAGACATCCCCCAAAATAAGACCTACCCACTGTAATATAAGGCATCCCTCCGCAAATAAGATCTAGCGCATCTTTGGGAGCAAAAATTCCTATAAGACACTGCCTTTTGTTCGGGGGAACAGGGCAGCTATCAAAAAGAGGGCCCTGCCCCCACTGAGCCTACATTCGGCCAGAGGGCGACGGACACAGCCACAGGCATAGGAGCAAGCAGCCTGGGAACGGCCATCAGTGTTACAAACAGCTGCTTGGCCTTCGTAAACTAAATGTGGACTTTGAGGCAGCCGATCCCATTCTTTTCCTGAAGATTGCTCAAAGGCAGCATTTTCAAACAGCAGCAGTTGGCCAACATTCCAATACACAAATAGACAAACTAATAAAAACACACCTTAAGAAAATTAAATAAAAACGAGCAGGACCTGTAAGACAAAAATGCATTATTTTATTTTCCAAAAACAAGGAAGCCCCCTCGTCGTCTTGGTGAAATGTGTGTGGTCTTAAACTCATGTGTTAAATGTCAGCACTCACGTCCCGACTGTCGCGCACGGCTTACGGCACCCGCCGAGGACCGCCTCTTCCCATTTCCACCCTTCGGAATCGACCTCCCCCCAGGAGGATGGGCCATCTGCTAACACATAACCCCGCTAAAGTCAACTAGCTAAACATGTTTTTACAAAAGAAGCAAACTAAAATTTATTAAATGGGCATTCTCAATTTTGCTTAGCTATGTTAAGACTTATCAATTTACTTTTATGAGCAAAGGTAATATTAAACTCATGGCTTGAATAGTCCCAACTCATAATTCAACCAGTAACATGAGTGGAAATCTGAATTTATACAATTAGTATCAGTTCTCAGAACAGACAGTCGTACATGGCTGCCTTTTACCCAGAAGGTGTTGGACTTCTCTTCATCGACAGACCATCGTTTGGGGGAAAGATGTAGGAACAGGAAACAAACCAGAAAAGTCACAGTGGGGCAGGCAAGTGCAGCCCACAGCCAAGTCTGGTCTGCCTCAGAAGCCAAGTCTCCGGCCCCCGGCCCAGCAGCCAGAGCCGCGCGGGCAGAACCGGAGCGAACCCAGCGGCGGCCCAGCGCGCACAGACCCTTCAGCAGCCGGCCTCCGGCTTCCCTTCGCCAGCTGTCCGGCACTTCATCTCACTCCCGTCTCATCGGCGCCCCAAGCCGGCTTCAGGACCTGGAGCACTTTTCCACAGGGGCCTCAGACCCCAAACCCGCAGCCGCCGGCATGGATCGCCATCCGAGCCCCGGGCGGCTCCGGGAGGGCCCGTGCCGGGCCGCAGGCGCCCCCCCCGCCCCGGGGCGGGTACCGGAGGCCGCAGACCCACGTTCTCTGTGCCTCCCTCTCTACAAATCCGTTTTAAAAGTCTTTCCAACAAAAAGAAACTGAGGTAAAGGCAACTACGTTAAAAAGTAATATGTAAACTTTTTTTTAATGCAGCAATTTGGAAAAGTTAAAAAAATGTAGCTTATGTATTACAACTGATTCGGTACATTAAAGAAGTCATTATATACACACCTTTAATCAGCTGTTCCTCTAGGTGACATTCTTGTTTAAAAACCAAACTATGACTATTATGTGGATTAACCTCTTTTCCCTCAAACAAGAGACAGAGTTGACAAAAAGGTCAATTACTATTAGTGCCTCCTTTCCTTTGCCTTAATTTTTAAGAATCCAAATATATATATTCCCCCTTCTCTCTACTTCTGTGTATAAGTCAAACTTCTTCCATATTTAGTCAATTCTAAAACCAAGTCATTTTTGCCCCTAAGAAATAGTTACAAATTACCTTGTGAATTAGTTTCTAGCCTATCACTTGTTTCAAAACAGACCCAATTTAAATAGCCCATATAACGTATTAATATAGCATTTAAATAAGCTAACTATAATTGGGAATAATACAGTTCTTAAAAGTCATAATTATTCACTTTATTTTCTTGTTTAAAAATAGCATAGATGGCAAATTCGCATTAACCTGTTTGAACACAATTAAGTAGGACATTTTATTACTATACAATAGCAGAAAACCTGCTCATTTAGACCACTGAAGGCTTACATAAACTAGCAAAAATATTGTTTATTTTCCAATGCATAATAAAAATCAAAGTCTCCTTATAAAATTCAATATTTAATATATTAAGTGGGAGCCCAAATGCTGACTTTCAGTAGGATAGATTTAAGTTGGGCATACTGGCTAAAAAGTCTCTAGATAATTCACTAAATTCTTAGTTTTTGTCTAAATGCAATCTTTACTCACCATCCGAGTTCCACCTACACATGATAAAATAATAGTTTCCATCATTTGTGGACTCTAAATTAAAGAGACTTTACTATATATTAGTACTGAACAGAGCATACATTTTTAGAAGGATGCAAATGTCTACTACTCCATATCCAGAAATTAAGATTTAATTCAACAAAGCTAATAATGGGCTTTTAACACCTCCATAGAACACAGAACAGGTGTGGAATGTATGTACATTCCATATACTTCACTAACAAATTACAGTAAAATTGCTTATGTCATGCAACTTGGATTACATAATAAACAAGAAAAGGCCACTTATTATGAGTGTAGTCTTTATTGACAGACTTACTTCAACTGTGGTTTACAGCTTTGGCTTAAGTTGGCAAGTCGTTTCAGCCTGTTCCTGCCAGAAACATAAACATCAAGTGGAACGCCACCGGGAAAAGAACTAGGAGGGATCAGAGCAGAGATGGCAGTCACAAACACAGCACCAAAATCAGCCTCAAGGTAAGAAACATTATTGATGCCAAACTCTGTGCTGCCGTCTCTAATGGACATGGAAAAGGCAACGAGTCTCAGGCTTAAATTGCATCAAATAGCACGGATTCACTTTGTTATGGTCGGTGTTAGCTTGACAGTTTTATTCTAAGATTGTGCATTTTGTTTGGATATTTAAGAAGCAATTTACCGTGAAATAACTCCCACTAACTGAACTGATCATGAACTCTTGTTCTCTTTCCGATTAAGATGAAGGACACTTCAGTCATATGTTTACTATGGCAATATAATTAGTCCTTACACTTTTATTAATTCATAGAATATACAACTAGGAAATACTGCAGCTATATTTTAGCTGTTACTGGAATAAGCTAATTGATTTACTGGCAGACCAAAAAAGGCAAACTGAGAATTTAATAGGCTTTTATCAATATATTTTTAAGTCTTTAATTGTTCAAGTTTCACATATATTCAAGAAATTTTTTATTAGGAGGCATAATTGATATAATTTGTATTTGAGTGTTCTCCTTATAAAATGTAAAATACCTTTTCCATAACATCCCCCAAAGACACCATGAACCACAGAAATAAGGGTAAATTTTGTAATAAAGGGATGTAACAGAGGACTACGGCTGAGGTTAAACCTAGTCATAAAAATTGGCCCAAAGATGAGCTTCAGACTCTTGTTTTCAACATTTGGCTGTATTTCTAACTAGAGGGAAGAGGGAAGTAATACCAAAATCATTGTGGCTACCGATTTATAAAACCATCATTATTTCAAAGCTAATTGTAAGATTTCAAGTTTCAATAATATCCAATAGTGGATATTAGTTGCAACTTACTAAACTATAAAGGGATTTCTCATTTTGGTGTCCAGGCCTCAAAACATCTCAAATATATTGCCTAAACATTTGCACCCCCTAGCTGTCAAAATTCAAACACATAGGATTTTATCCTTTTTACACTCCTGTTATGATAAAGTTCGAGGCAGACTTTATCCACAGCCTGAAACCCTCAGAAACAGCCCGACTCCTCCACCGGCTGACCCCGTACAGACGGCACTCACCCCGCCGTCCTGGCGGTCACCCCGGGCACGCTCCCCACACAGGGGACAAAGTGACCAAAGGAAAGTCACAACTCTGTGCTAGTCAAAGCGAAGAGCCAATCATAAACTGGTACATGGAACTGTCTACAGATGTTTTAGAAATCTTGTTTAAAAAATTACTGGGCAAAATATATCTAATTTAAAAAACACCCAACGATTTTTTTAAAAAAACACTTGTATTTTACAATTTATAGGAACCTTGAAATGGTTTACAAGGTTTTAATGAACGTGTTTACATACTAAGTATGTAAAGCAAAGGGAAAAAGCAAAGAAAAAAATCTAATCTGCAATGACATTTTAAAATGTATTTCTGCATCAAAGATTTATATGAAATTAAAATTAAGGCTTTTTCTGTATAGTCATTTGTATAATTTTAATTTTACATAGTAGCCAACCTTGGAAATGTCTTAAACATTCTTATCAATCCATTGCATTCAATGCAGTGGAGTGTGTTGTTACTTCAAATAATTACATTGCTACTTCTATGTTGAAGCATGCTTTTTGAACACTGTAGTTAATATTTACAATGTATATCATTTCAACTTCATGTAAAAGCACAAGTATGACTGTCTGACTTTACTACAAACACCATACTTGGAATTTTCCCCCAAAAGTGAAATGTAATTTTCTACAGTTTTAATCAACACTTTTTTAAAGTCTTAAAAATACGTCTTAATGTGGATCACCAACATTTGCTCAAGTAACTCAGACAATGCTGTTCCTTATTTAGGCTGCAGAATTTCTTTATCAGTCTGGCTTCGGGTTTCTTTAAGCAGAGTGTTTCCTCCAAAGCGACTCCAAAACCACGCACTTCTTCTCAGTATCACTTTTTCTGCTGACTTCGAATGTGGTCCACCTCAGAGGAGGGGCAGGTAGTGTCAAGATTCAGGATGAACTTATATGTGATTCCCAGTTTTTCACGATCCTCCCTTTTTTTTTTCCTCTTTTAAAAACAGTGAGTTAAAATACTGAATAGCAAGGTAAAAATGGAATAGTATCTAGTAATCAAAATGTATTACCCATTTCTCCTATAAAATTTGTAGTCAGAATTGTCTTTAATTGACTTTATTTTAGTTTTTGTACACAAAGAAAAATCATGTTCATATCCATCATGAACAAAAACTTAAAAAGGCAGAACTAGAAGACATGTGTCCTTCACCAAAGCAAAGCTGTGCTAAAGGTTCCAAACATTTCCATTTTTAAAATAAATATTTCCATTTTCCGATGTCTACTTCCATGTCTTCAGAGTGTCACAGGAAACTGAAGCTATTATGAATTACAATTTTGTTTAGAGTCCCAGCTCACTGCGTTTGGTAACTTGCCATACCATATCCAGCTTGGTTTGGAGGAGGTATTACAGGGGGAGGAGCTTGTCCTTGGGGAGGCTGAGCACCAAATCCACCCATCCAAGCAGCAGAAGGTGATTGACTTGAAAGAGAAAAAACAACTTCAGCAAACACAAGGAAAAATCATGCATTTATACAAAACCAAGCAGAGCTACATCACAGACTACACAAGGAGTCAACAAGCCTACAACAAGGAGCAAAGAAATAATTGATATATTACAATATTAGCCTTTTTTTAAATTTATTTTTATTGATTTCAGAAAAGGGAGAGGGAGAGATAGAAACATCAATGATGAGAGAGAATCACTGATTGGCTGCCTATTGCCTGCCCCCCACTGGGGACTGAGCCTACAACCCAGCCATATGCCCCTGACCAGAATCGAACCCGGGACCCTTCAGTCCACAGGCCAACGCTCTGTCCACTGAGCCACACCACCTAGAGCACAGTATGAGTCTTAACTTGGTAAGAAAATACCACAACTGTACACAGTGACTGCTCTGGAGAGTGGCTCAAAACCAATGAAGAAACAAGCAAATGGCCCCCAGCGTGGCTCAGTGGCTGAGCATGACCGATGGCCCAGGAGGCGACGGTTCAGTCCCTGGTCGGGACATAAGCCCGGGTTGCAGGCTTGACCCCCAGAAGGGGGTGTGCAGGAGGCAGCTGATCAATCAATGGTTTTCTTTCATCACTGATGTTTCTGTCTCCTTTTTCCTCTCTGAAATCAAGAAAAATATATTACTTTTAAAAAATTACAAATGATCCAACACATCACCTACCTACCGTATATTGCACACTACATATCAATTTATAAGAAATTTTAAAAACACAAGCTCATTTTTTAAAAAGAAGGAAGAAGGAACGAGTGAAATAGAGGTGGCTGGCCTATGTGCTAAAAGCCCCAGGGACCAGCCCACTAAGAAAAGCAAGCTCCTTTTTCCATCAGCTACATCTCTCAAACTCCTCCCACAGGCCACCGGGTGTGTTTATTACATTTCTGAACATATGTGCACAAACATCTCTTCCACACCCAAATAAACAGGTAGATAAAATAATACATTAGAAATGTAAATCATACTCTACCAACTGCTTATAAAGGTAGCAGGACATACCAAACATTACCCCAACCTCCCTTTTCACCTAGTAATAAGAACATTTTTAGCACCATAAATCCCTTTTCATAAGGTTCTTAATAGTTTGATATGTTTAAATAGATTCTCCCTAGGAAAACACTTTTTATTGCTTCTTTCAGAATCATATTTCTATACTGAA
Source organism: Antrozous pallidus (assembly GCA_027563665.1). NCBI lineage: Eukaryota > Metazoa > Chordata > Mammalia > Chiroptera > Vespertilionidae > Antrozous > Antrozous pallidus. Next base: position 121,136,045 of record CM050510.1, read on the forward strand.
AAAAACCCAAACTTACTCTACTCCAAATCCTTGTTGATTCCATGGTTGCCCGTATACTCCGTAAGGCGGTACTTGCCACCCATTTGCCATATACTGTCCATACTGCTGTGGGTTTCCATAAACTTGGCTCCACTGACCCCACTGACTATAGTCAACCTAGGAAAAAGCAAATTAAATTACTGTTTTAGGAAACAAGTAAGAAAGACAGTATTTGAAGAAAGTGGGAGACAAGGAAGAGAAAAACTAAGTAAGCACCCTTATGTGAATAGGACTCTGTTATTTATCATTGTCTAAGTTATTGGGGCGGTGACACCTGTGAAGAGAAGCATTAAGATTCAGTTAATGCCACAAAATAATCACGTTTGAAATAGCATTAATAAAAATCAATTGAAAGCAGATATATGCTTCATTTTTAAATTTTTTTCTAAGGTAAATTTTATGTAGATATGTAAGATAGAAACCTTTAAAGGCGCTGTGGAAAATCGAATTACCTGTTGGAAGTTTTTAGTCATATCAGGAGATTCTTTACCCCAATAGCATTTAACAACATGTCCTTCGATCGTAGTACCGTTCACCGAAACAATGGCATGGGCGGCGCTTTCGTGGGTTGAAAATCTGAGAGAAAAGCAGGTAAAGGTGTTTTAAAGAACGGAACACAGCACGCAGTGCACACCTGTCAGCGTCTAAGTGTCTATCTGGCACTGGTGCCCTAAAGATCGTCACGCAGGCGGTTTAAAGCGCTACATTACAGAGTAACACTGACATAGCGACCTGATACCCGGGAGGCGCACATACTGTAACTGAAAGGAACAAATCCCGTTTGAGAGAATGATGGCACAGGCAGGATTTACCTGACAAACGAATAGCCCTTCTCTGGAAAGACTCTTATTTCCATGATCTGTCCGAACGGTGAGAACGTCTGTCTCATGAGCTGATCTGAAAGACAAGGACACGGTTATCCAAGGCTCATGCTCGCCGGAAGGGCGGCGCCAGCAGCGCCGGCGCTCCAAAGCGCAGGGAGGTGGCAGAAAGCCGGCACCGTACCTGTCAGCCCAGAAGCAATGCCTCCACAGTACACAGTACAGTTTTTTGGACTTGACTGGTTTACTACATCTTCAAATCTTAGCTGTTTAGTGTTATCTATGTGCAGAGAGAACAAAAATGTTGAGCTATAAAGTGTTATAAAATAATTACTACATTTTATTAAGATACGCCTCATTTTGGGGGGGGGGGTGAAAGACAATATTTTTCTTCACGCTCTGATTCGATCTGTATCGGCTGGCTCCCAGCTCCACACACAGCACCTCAAAGCCCGGTCACACTCGAGGCGAAATGAGTGCTGCAGTGCTAGCGAAACCGGGAAGAAGGGAGGCTGCGCTAGCGCACGGCTTGGGGAGGTGCCCACCGCCCCATCAGGGCAGAAGCATCTTACTTTCTTGGGTGCTTTTAGGCGCAGGCGGTTTGCGTGTGGCCCAGTTAGTTCTGATCTGACGGCCACCCAGCCACTGACCTCCCATGTGCACAATCGCATTCTCTGCGTCCTACAGAGAGAGAGAGAGAGAGAGAGAGAGAGAGAGAGAGAGAGAGAGAGAGAGAGAGAGGGAGAGGGAGAGGGAGAGAGAGAGAGAGCCGTCACAAACAGAACGCTGTGGCCCAGGAGACCGGGGAGAGGAAAGAAATGCTGGCAATGCCGGTCCAATAAAGCTTCTCCGTAAATTAATTCCCTGAGCGTCCTAAACAAAACTGGACTGATAGACTAAGAAATTATTTAAATGGAGTGATTCATGAAAGCTATTATTATTTGTAGATTTCAAAATACCAAGACAGCATTAGAGAAATTTATCATAATTCAAATATGCAAGAAAAATATCACAATCCCATTGATTAAAAAATAAAAATAAAAAGGCAGAAATACCATAAGACAAAGTTGTTTTCTAATATTTTAATTTTATGGATGATTTGTAATGTAACTTTTACTGAATAATATGTAAAAACTCTAATGTTATGGTCTAAATCACCTAACCCGGAAAATGTACATTCTAGTAGCAATGTATTGCAACTATAACACAAAATTAAAAACTCATTTAAGGCAGAAAACTTTCTGCATTGTTGGAAAATGCTGTAAAGTGGCTGCCAATAAAAAATGAGTTTGGATTCTCAGAATTAATGCGAATTTGCAACAAATGCAATGAATCTAAGCAAAGAAAGAATATGACTCCTGCCCTTTACCTTACTGCTTCAATAAATGCAGGTAATTTAAGTTGCTGAAACTGTTTCAAAATGCTGATGCCAAAGCCCACTTTATTATCTGATGTTATAGTTAATGCTAATACTTAGATATTTTAGTGCTTTTTTCTTAAAAAATACATGCAAAAGTCAGGATGAGTTGCTTCAATTTTCATTTAATATCCCAGCTACAAAAGTATGAATTATTATTATAAGTTAAAACTGAGATTTTCAAAGTTAAGACTAAATATAGTTTAACTTCTCTCCAAATTCTGAGACGACCTCATTTGTCCTACCCTTTAGCTTTACTTCTAAGTTACATCTTATCTTCACCAATGCACAAATGCAACTTTATTACTCTTCCTTATAATTAGGCTTTTCCCAGCTATTTCCAAGCTTATGACGAAATGAATTATACCCTATTGTTAAGACATACAAAGTTACATAAAAGCTGTGTTTGTAGTTAACATCTAAGGATATTCAAGTTTCAAATTAATGAATGACTGAATTCTGTATTAAATTGAGATTGAATTAAAAAGAACGTACCAGTTTGTTATAAAAAGAGACAAAACCATAGCCTTTGGATTTTCCAGTCGCCATGTCTTTAACTACTCGCGCATCCCTGTGAAGAGAAGCACAGCTAAATGAGGGAAGTAAGAGTCATCCTCAAAATAAAAACTAAAAGGAACCACACACACTGTATTGTGAGCATTTTTTAAAGTAAAATTTCAGTTAGCCCTAATTAACTACAGTCATTCCTGAACTCTCCCTAACGCTTCTTTACCTGTTAGAAAAAAGCAGTAGGACAAAAACATGTAATAAACATGCAACCTAATCAAATAGCCTGTGCTTTCTAAACTAAATGCTCAAATCTGAAGATAAATAGGAACAATGGTTTCCTTTTCTAATATTCTATTGGCTAGTGTCCTCTAAGGTTTACTGACTCTATAAATTACTGTAACAATGCTAACTACTTTACCACCATGCAATCTCTAAATAGTTAAATGTTTTCTGCCTAAGTGATACAAAATATATGAAATATTAAAAAATTGAAAAAGAGGAAAAAATAGGAATTAAAAAGGCATACATGGCCTGTTAACAGATTTCTTTATTTTTCTTGGTCAATTCTCTACCATCATTTTGGAGTTTGGGCAGCTGTAAATTTTGAAAAATTGACATTTTCAGAAATTTAAGAAAGGAGAATAAAAAACTAACAACAATGCTAAGCACACCAGTACGAAAACAACAAATTTACACAGAAATTTTAGTGAGTAAGTTAAAATGATTGGAAATATAGAACTCCACTGAATATAGAATGTTAAAATGTAAATACTAAAATATATGTATATATAAATAATGTATAATAAGAATAAATAGAAATGAGAAAAAAAATCTACAACTGAGTTCCAGTGTGCACAGTTCCTTGCAGTTAGCCTTCAAGATCCTGTCCATTCTTATGAGCAATTCTGCAAAATAACCAGAATGCTATTACTTTTAATTGTGACTTGGACTGTAGAAAAACTGCAGCTCTCAGGTATAAATAAAGATTGAAAACAGCAACCTGTATCATTTTTATACTGGTTTTCTACTTACCACATTTAGAGATTAAAAAGCAAAGCAAATATCAACAAAATAGAAAATTAACAATTACACATTTCTTTCAAATAAATTGAATCTATAGAACAACAAATTGTATACAGAAAAATATTGTTGTTCTTAGTTGAAACATATTCCTGTAAAGTAATACTAAAACGTATAATTTAAATCTACAGGAAATACATAAGACAAATAGATCTTAATCAGAAAGATAAATCATGATAAACATTTTATAGAATTGTAACCATTTTAGTTTTCTAATATATTTGATCAAGTAACACACAGTGAAATTTGAGCACAAACTTTGTTAAAAATTAAACCAGATTTGGGCCCTAACTAGCAGAATAAAACACTACTATCAAAACAAAAACAACCCAAATTTATGGCTCAGACATCGAAACTTCTTAACACTATAATGACATTTATCATTATAATTAAACACACATTTTCAATTTAACCACAATATACCCCAGGGTTTATCTACTTTCCCCCCACTTATAAAAAGCTTCATACACAGTATAAATCACATTTATTTTAACCCATTATCTTTAACCACCAAATATTGAAAACATTCGACAAAGAGTTAGACTTTATAATAGTTTTTACCACCCACACATCTGCTTCAAAGATAACAATCATTTAAAATTTTTATAAACACATTATACACAGGATTAGATAAAAACAAGACCCCAAAACATTGAAATGACAACATTTTCAACAACATCTAATAAAAACAAAAACAAAACAGAAGTCACACTAAGAAAAGAAAACCTTAATTCTTATACAAGTTAATCATATACTATTGTGCCTATCACAATGGAATATAGTATTGATTCTGATACTTACGATATCTTCCCAAAGGGGGCAAATGCTGATTTGATGTCTTCTGTAGTAATTTCTGGACTCAAATCCCCAACAAACACATGGAAGTGATCTGAAATCAAAGCATTTGGTAATCAAATACTTTAGTCGGCTACTAAACCTTTTACTTATGTTTATTTTTTTATTTTTGCTACTAAACCTTTTATAGGCAACACGAAGGGAAGGGAAACCCTGTGTAAGCTGGCAATGCTGCCAGGACCGTTTTCGAACTCTTCCACAGGGACACGCAGCGGGAGTACTTACTGGAAGTGTCTTTTTTCTGGCTACTTGGTGTTGTTGCCCAGTTTACTTTGACCTCCTAAAAATAAAGATTATATTTAATATAATTATTAGGGATATCATTAAAAAGCATAACACTTGCCACTTATTAAGTCAGTTATCAAGCAGGATAATTTCTGTGAAAGTACTAGGCTGAATCAAGCAAAACCCTCACTCCGCAGAGCTGAACATTCTTTTAAAAACTTGCCAAGCAAGAATGCGAGCTAATTTGACATGCAAACACGTATGTTCATTAGGTGCCATTATTCTATCATCTTACCTTTCCCAAAATTTTTCTCCCATTCATAGCAGCTAATGCAGCAGCTGCATCTCTGTGTTCATAAAATTCCACAAAGCAATATGGGTCATTGCTTGTATGCTGCAAAACAGAAAATCCAACAGAAGAGTTGACCCTTCTGCTGTCGGGTTGCTGAGAAGAAAATCCAGGAGAAAACATTACTGACAGCTGGGAATGTACAGGTGAGACTGCATCAGCTTATGAAAGCCTAACACTTTATAAAACAAGACTTATAGCTAGACCTGGCTTTGCACCTCAGGATTCTGTTGGACGCCAACAGAACTATCAAAGCAACAGAGAAGTATGACTACCGGCATTAAATCAAAACACAGAACTCTAGTGAAGTACGATAAGTACAAAATAGGAGTTTGTGTTAGACCAAACAAAACCTCAGTTCAGGCTTGACGGATAAGGACCACTTCCTTACCACTGCTTCTTTCCCAACAGAATTTTCAAAAGGATGAATTCTATTTATGCATCACAATCCTTCACTAACTGTAGCCCATGACTATAAAAAGTACAGAAATGAACCAACTTTACTCCCATCACCACTACATATGATGAGACCGTGTATTTCTTTTACAGATAAGAAATGAGAACAAAATTGGAAAAGTTCAAATTTATAACTTGCTATTAAAGTAAATCCCCTTTCAAAATATTCTAATGTATTGAAGAGTCTATAAACTTTTGAATTTGATCACCAAAGACCAGAAAAATAAACTAGTGATTGAGAAAAACATTTCTAAAAATGTCTTTCAATAAACATTTCAGGACAAAGCTACAATTTCATGTCACAAAAACACTTGTAAAAAATCTTTATTATATATATTCTACAACATTATGCTTGATAGTAGTTGGCAAATAGGTGTTTATAGATGAGAAGAGGAGAAAGTAGTACACCTAATTATATCATCTTACAACCTAAATGGAAGTAAATTTTATAAACCTGCAACCTAAATTGGAGTTACACAACTGTATAAATATATTTACATAAGGTTAAAAATATTCATCACTGTCCCCTGTAAAATGCCCCCAAAATATTTAAAATATGGAATTCTAGTTGCACTTACAAAAGATAAAAATACCAGATAAAATAAAAATCTTTTCAGCAATCACTGTTTTTCATCCCAGGCAAAATAAGACGTCTAAAACAATAGTGGTGAAGCAACCAGACATTTCCTTGAGAGGGGGAAAAAGTGTGATCATTAATACTGACAAGAAAACTCTGGGCTCCCATACAAAATCCTACTGTCCTAGCCACATGAACACTGTTAAGAGGTAGGGAAAGAAAATGGGGGGGGGGGGGGGGGGGACGACCTCCAAATCTGAAAATCCTCCTTTAAGGAAGTTAATATTTAGTAGTAACATTCATTAAAGAAAGGATTTTAAAGGTAAATAATAAACTAAAACAACTAGTCAATTTTCCCTTTTAGTCCTACCTTTTCTGCTCTAAGGAAAACACTGATAACTGTAGCAAAACATAGAGAAGTCCAGTACTAGAGCCATAACAATAAACTTCAGTAAACTAGTCTACTCATGCACACAGACTGCACGTTTATCTAAGCGGTACATAAACACGCACATTTATATATTCACACCACACTACCTTTTATCTAAGACCCCACCGATTTCTGCCACATCTCAAATGTCAGATGTGTTTAAAAAATTTTACTAGATAATGTACATCTATTATAGTACTAGAGGCCCGGTGCACGAAATTTGTGCATGGGGGGGGGTGTCCCTCAGCCCAGCCTGCACCCTCTCCAACCTGGGACCCCTTGAGGGATGTCCAACTGCCTGTTTAGGCCCAACAGTTTCAGCGGCTTAGTTGGGTTGGGAGCCAATTGGAGTGGGTTTAGAAGAGGATGGGACGTGAAAAAGGAGAGAGAATCATTAGAAAGTTTTGCAAGACATTTAATAATGATTCCAAGTGTCTTTTAAAACCTGCATGTACAGCCTTTTGAGGGGTAGAGGGGTTTGAGTGAATTTTCAAAATGTATCCATATTCTACAACGCCCACATTTGAACTTGTAAATAGTTGTAAGACCTCGCATTCTCTGTCTTGACCTCTTTGTCATCCCACAAGAGTTGACGGCAGCAGTCCGGCCGGTGGCTCGGTTGGGTGGGGTGGCTGTTCCGTAACCAAATGGTGTGGGTTCGGTTCCTGGTCGGGGCGTCTCCTAGGCTGTGGGCTCACCCCGATGAGGCACATACAGGGGCAGCCGATGGGTGTTTTCCTCTCACATCAGGGTCTCTCTCTCCCTCTCTCTAAAATCAATGAAGATTATATCCTCGGGCAAGGGTTTTTTAAAACTGGTGACAACAGTAATTAAGACACAGTTGATTTTTAGTGTCCCTTGCGAGTGGTGTAAGTGGGAAGCTTCCAGAGAATGTGAACTCTGCTGCAGACCATGGTGGCCAGCCTTTCGGACCGCACGGGCCGTCAGTGGGGGCACTGTTGGGGATCACTGCTGTAGACTGTCTAGGCATTTATTTTTCTTCCGAGAATTTCATTTCAGCATATTAAAAATTCTTTCTTATCCTTAGTTTTATGATTTTTTTTACTTTAGATACTATTTTAGAGTTAGCTTTCCCTGTATCCTATCTAATAAAAGAGCAACATGCAAATTTGATCGTACCTTCGCCACACTCACCAGCCACGCCCACCAGCCAATCAGGAGCAAATTATGCAAATAAACCCCAAACAAGATGGCTGCCACCACTGAGAGCAGGAGGGAGGCTTGGGTTTCCCTGGCAATGGAGGAAGCCAAGCTTTCCACCTGACTTTGCCGGCCTAAGCCACCACTCAATGGTACAAAGTTTCAATTATAAAAGATACATAATCTCAAGGCAGCCACAGAGCTGGAGAGAGCAGAGGCTAGGGTTGCCAAGAAGCTAAACTTCTGCAGCCCTAGGGCCTAGCCCTCCACTGTAGGCTACAAAGTTTCAAACAGAAATGGCTGTCACCATGGAGTGAAAAGAAGGCTTGGCTGCGCTCTAGGTTACAAAGTTTCAGTTGTAGGACATAAATTAATTTCAGATCCCAAGGCCTCTGTTTGGGTTGCTGGGGGCGTGGACGGCCTGCAAACCACCACAGGCCCCTCACCCAGGCCGCCCCATGCCCTAAGGGAACCTCCACCCTGATCCAGGACACCCTTCAGGGCAAACCAGCCAGCCCCCACCCATGCACCAGGCCTCTCTGCCAGCTGCGACCCTTCTCCGTCCTCTGGACTTCCAGGTACAATTCAAAACAAGTCACAGCCCCCAGACCCCCGTAAATATCCTCCTTTCCACTTTCCACTGGACTCTCCTGGGTTTCCTGTTCCTCACGGCGGGGGGAGGGGGGACGGGACTGATAGTTCTTTCAAAAGGTAGTTCTTCCTCCTTGACCCAGACTCTAAATGTCTAAGTGTGAGATGCTCCGGGTCCCTCTCCTCCTCTCTACAGCACTCCCAGGACCTAGATGTCACCGATCCCATGGCTTCAAATACTACTGCAAGCTGGCATCATTAGCACAGTCTCTCTCAGTGCCCAACTAGTTTACCCAACTGCCTACACATCATGCCCATTTAACTGTCCAGCACACACCCTAATTTAGCATCGCCAAAACAAAGCTCCTGACTCCCACCCCTCCCCCATCCAGCCTGTGCCTCCCCTAGTCATGCCCTTTAGCAAGTAAACAGCATCACCATCTCCAACACTGCATATCCCTCCGTATCACTGCACAAACAAGAATCTAGGGTCGCCCTGGCCGGTTTTGCTCAGTGGACGGAGCATTGGCCTATGGACTGCAAGGTCACAGGTTTGATTCCGGTCAAAGGGCGCATGCCCAGGTTGTGGGCTCGATGCCCAGGAGGAGCGTGTAGGAGGCAGCCAACCGATAATGCTCTTATCACTGATGTTTTTGTCTCTCTCTCCCTCTCCCTTCCTCTATGAAATCAATAAAAATATTTAAAAAGAAAAAGATTCTCAGGGTCATTCTTGAAGTCTTCTTTCCCATTACGTCCCACAGCCAGTCGAGTATTACTATTACTCTATCGCCAAAATATACACCAGGTTTATATACTTCTATCTCTACAGCTTCCAGTCTAGAGAACAGTCCGCATCCCACTTAAACTAGGCTAGTGAAATAAACTCAGCTGGCTTCCCTCCTTCCACTCGGGCCGCTACATCCATCCCACACACGTCATTCTCCCAATATGGTCCCTTAAATGCAAATGAGAACGCGTCACCCTCCTAAAACCCGCTGCAGCCTGAGTAAAAGGCTCTCTGGCATGGCCTGTACTGCCCACGTGAGGCCGAACCCTGCCTCTCTTCAGTCACCTCCTGCCCCCCCGCCTGCCCCGCTGCCCAGGCTGCAGACCCGCCGGCCCTCACTGGCCCTCACTGGCCCCCACTGGCCCCCACTGGCCCACGCCACGCCAACTCCCAGCCCAGCCTTGTGTCTGCGCGCCCTCTGCCTCCAGCTCCTAAGGTCGATGGCCATCGGTCCTTCCTGTCTCAGCTCGGAGGCGACACCTTCCCTCACCACCTGGCCCCGTGGTCGGCAAACTGCAGCTCGCAAGCCACATGCGGCTCTTTGGCCCCTTGAGTGCGGCTCTTCCACAGAACACCACATGCGGGCGCACGTACAGCGCGACTGAAGCTTTGTGGCCCGCGGGTAGAAGGCGGTTTTCGGCTCTCCAAAGAAACTTCAGTTGCTGTTCTGTTGACATTTGGCTCTGTTGACTAATGGAGTTTGCCGACCACGACCTAGCCCATATAGCACACACCCTCCAACCATCACCACAGAACTGCTTTCTTCTCTTCATAGTCCCAGCTTCGAATAAAGCCTAGCACACAGTGAATTTTGCGAAAGAAAAAAAATGAATGAATGAATAAACAGAAGTAGGAAGAAGAGGAAACAATAAACCAGAACAGATCGATGATTACTATTAGTCAGGGAAAAAAGACCGAAAGACCAATTTGCTGAACAGATTTTTAACATTTTCCTCTGTCTCGGTATAACACCAACTCCTCAGTACAGCTCCTGGTGCCACCGAACCCTCCCCCCCCAGCATCTCTGTGACTCACCAACCCCGCCGGGAACTCCCGGCATGCTATGGGTTCCGTCTTTCCCTTCCAACCATTCACCCCGTCCACCAGACCAGACCAGCCTCCCTCTACCAGAATCCCTTCTTCCTCAGATCCCTGTGCAGCCAGTGTCCACGCTACCCTTCCCGTTCCAGCTGGACACTGGCGCCTCTAAGAAGCCTCTCCAGACCGGAGGCCGCCCTGGCACTGACATGTCCCCCGCCCGCGGACCGGCCCCGCACGTGTATTAACCTGGAGCGTTACTGTCCGCCACCTCCCGTCTCCCGCATTACTCTCAAGCTCTGTGGGGCTCTACACGGTTTCGTTCACCACCGTGTCCGCAGGGCTTACCGGAGTGCCTGGTGCCCAGGACACAATAAAGAAAAGTGTTGAAACGAAATCATCACGCCGACAATTTCAATTCCTATCTGCACTAGGCTACTCAGTCACCAGTATTTACCGAAAACACACAAGGTGCCAAATGCTGCACCATGTAAATAACCAGTATGTGCCAATCCCTGAAGTTTAAATGCATGCTGTCTAAATCAGTAACACTCTTGTTGAATTGTAGGAACTGTCATCTAGTGTTTCAGCACTTGAGATAAGTTGTGTTAATTCTTTACAAGCAAGAACCCTTGAAGGTAACTACCCCACGAAGAATGACCATTTGAGAATAACAGCACGGGAACTTTGTCCTTGCAAATAAAACTCCATTCCAAAGCGAGTTTGTCAGCCAGATCCAAGTAATACGTCAATACAACAAACAGGAATCTCTCCGTCAGAATGACTTGAGGTTCACTTAGAACGTTATTTTAAAATACTAGTCAAGTCACGTATCTCAAAATGCGACACCTCACGCTAACTGAGCACATGGAACTGGGAAGCTCTTACCTCCGTTATCATTTTACAGCTTTTGCAGGGTCCAATCTGACTAAATAATTGAAGTATAAGAACTTCCGTCACATCTCTGGAGAGGTTACCTACGTATCTGGACAAAAGAAAGAAAAAAAAAATCAATTTTCTTTCAGCTCTGGCTCTAAGGTGTTATTATTTAATTCATCACCTTTCAGTTCATTTTAACTTCCTGTCTTCATACAGATATTCCAATTAAAACTGATTCTATGAAAGTAAAATTAATCCTTATTTATGAAAGTAACAAATGTACTTAGGCCACTAAAGTACCACCTTGAAAAGAACAAACTAATATAATCGTGTATACCAAAAGCAGAGTTTTCTCATCTCATTAGAATAAAATAATGAAAACTTAAAGCAAGATAACAACAATTTTTTAATGTGAAATACAATTTAAAATAATGTATAACACACACACTCACAATTATTGACTTATCATAAAGGGATATCCTTTTCTATTAGATATAAAGGAATGTAACATGAGTTTATCTTAGACTTCCAACCAAAGCAATTACACGAACAAAAAAGAGTTAAAATTATAGCACAACACACAGAAATCAGCAGGGTTTGTTTTGTCTTGCTAAATATAATTGTTATGGATATTATGTCTTCACTGTTTTGTTTTAGAATATCAGAGTAAAATAATAAAATTTCCTAGCCTAAAACACATGGTAATCAACAAAATACATATTGATCTAGATAAAGCATATATAAAGCCTTCTTTAGAAACTCCGAGAAAATTTAAGACAAATACAGGTATGTTTCTGAGCGTGCCTATTTACAGGGCTGGGTTTGGGTTTGTCGGTTTTGTAAGTTGAATATATATATTTTGTATAAGAGGTTTAAAACACAGCCCGCTGGCCTGGCTCGGGGTTGAGGGTCGACCTGTAAACCAGGTCACGGTTCGGCTCCAGGCCGGGCACAGACCCGGGCCGTGGGCTCGGTCCCCGGTGTGGGGTGTGCAGGCGGCAGCCGATTAAAGTCTCTCTCATCATGGATGTTTCTGTCGCCCTCTCCCTTCCTCTGGGAAATCAATGAAAATATTTTTTAAAAGCATTATCTAAAAAGAACTTTAAAACACAGATGAATTTTTAAAAGGAAAAAAGAACACCATTACCCAGAGATGACCCCCTTGGTTTCTCTCGTACCATGGATTTATTGTAATGTAGCCTACTTAACTGTCAAACGTTTAAGCCTTTCTGGGACTCAGCGTATAATTCCTATCATTTGCCTGTTATGAACCTCACCAAGCAAAGAGTATTTGTAAACAATTAACAGTTTCTTCTGGAAAGTAAATGGACATACGTTTTTATTTTCCCAATATGTAACATATGGAAACTTAGTACTTAGACCAAAATAAGCTTTTCATCTATTAACATATTAAATTCGTAACTGCTTTAAGATGGAACACTTTAAAAAGAGAAAACGGACTGAGAAAGTAAAGTTACGTGTAATAAAAAAAAATTATCTAATTAGGACTGAATAGTCACTTTCCAGTTCAGCTAAGAATTTCATTGCAGTGGGTGCCGATACCTCTAATCTGTGTGCTCTAAAATGAGCACCCCCAATGCTCATCAGCAGGAGACGGATGCACTGACAAACCTGTCTAGGCTCACCCTTACCGTCTTTTCCTTTCGGTTAAAGTAGAACAGCCCCACTGCGAGGGCTCCCAGCGGCAGCGAAAGGCTATACACTTACCAGTCAGCTAGCCGCCTACCGTCCCTTTCAACTCACGGGGGGTTAATTTCTTTTCTGTACAATATAAGGCAGACCTCTCTATAAGGTGAACAAGTAACCTTGGTCTCTTCGGTGTTATGCTCATAACCTAAAGTGCTAGTTAGCTCATTTTTTAAGAGATTTGACGTGGACAAAACTAATTTTCACGTCTTGAAGCTAACAAGTAACAAAGTTAAACAAAACGATCACTGCGATATAACACATCTTAAATAGCTTTACATTTGTATTACTGCTTAAAGCCTTGATTTGTGCAGGCACTAATTACCGTCCACGTACAGTGTAACAGTCACAATCAAAGCTGTTACTGTTTCACATGATTTTTATTTCAAACCAATCTATTCCAATACATTATAATTTTGAAGAATTTCTAGAGGCACATTTAGATACATTACCTTACTCTCAAGCACTGATGCCAAAGAGCAAAAATGTTAACCAGAGTTTAGAGTGACATTGAATACTTACAGAAAAACCTAGTTTTAAAATGTTTCCTATTTTTCAAATATCTCCACTAAAAGTTTTGTGGTAAAGCAGCAAACTTCTTTCTGTTCTGGTTATGAAGCAGGCCACTTATTCTAAAGTTCCAAGTGTTTAAATATAAAATTTCGACTCAAAGATCATATATAAAATAACAGAAAAAGACAAATGACTCAAATTTTGTATTGAGCGGTCAACTCAGAGTAAACGATTTTTAACTCAAGAAACAAGAAAAGCATACCTGAGGTCTATTTTATCTTCTAAGAACAGGAGCTGTAGGAGCGAAAGCATTGGAAGTGGAAAATGCTGGCTTTAGCCCTAACGTCAGGGTTAAAATTCGGTTTAAGACTAGAAATTTCGCAGTTGCGCAGTGGGCAAAAGCTCACATTGCCAACTACCTCCTGTGCCCCGCGGGCGGGCAGGGTTGTAAGTGAGGAACATCACGCCTCGCAGGAAAAGACAAGTCGCACATTTCACCACGGGGTGTCTCCTTGCTCTGAGAAGGGCAGCCCACCCAGGGCTGAACTTACCAGCATTTTCACAAAACACGGTATAACCAAATCTCTCTCATAAAGTAATATTTTCACTTTTGTTCCTATACAAGAGGAGATTTTGCAACAATACCCTTCAATGGGCATCTAATTAATTATCGACCTGTCAGTATTCCATTTAAGGCAGGAGGCAAAGTGCAGGGAACGCACAGATGCCCTGGCCAGCCACATAAGGGACGGTGCTGGCACACTTTAAATAAGCAGACAGTGTGATTAAGTTGAAAGGCTTAATTACAGCCACAATACAAGCAAATCCATGGTGTGGCTAGTCAATATTATAATGGAATTAACAGTATTTCCTTCCGCTGTTGCCCTTATTCCGATTATACTCTAAATCACTGGTTTATTTCCTCCTTTCGACTGAGTATCGGGAAAAGGCAGTCGTAAAGGATGACATTGTGCAACAAGGTATAATCCCAGACCCACAATTCCTACTCATTTTGGTGCCTCAGAGGGATGAAGAAAGTACACTAGAACAGACACCATTATAATTTAATGTTGATTGCAGATTCAGATACACCATGCTCAAATCACTGCATTTAGAGCGCTCACCACTCGTGTGAAATGTGGGTCTACAGCATCAGCTCCCATCTGTTTGCTTTTTAAGTCACAAGTCACCCAACACGTGTTACCCCAAATAAATGCCAAACGAGAATGGCGAGCAGAAAACAGACCTTTAAAGCAACTATTTGAAAAACTTTAGGCTCAACATCAAAGCAATTCTATACCACTTTAAATACCATCAAATAAATTAGTGATACTGTAGGTAATGAATATTTAAAGACCTACCTAGGCTATAACCACCACATTGTTTTCTGATGATAGAACCATATGTCTTAGCTTGTGTGTGTCTGCAGGGAGAAAACCTCACTAGTAACACACAGGCATTTTAAGGAAACAGAGTACATTCTTTTAAAACATTGGCCACTTGAAAACCTAATCCGTAGATCACAATGTAAAATAAAAAGAGCTCCATAAATAAACAAAATAAAACCCTACTAGATATCAATCTCTACAGTCACATTCAAAAGTCTTTATTACATTACTTGTATCTAAAGAATCCTCTCAGCAGTAATATGTCAAATAAACTTAAAACTACTATGCATTGCTGTTGCATTTTAATTAAAATTTGATTCACCAAAAAGCCCAGTTGTGAAACTGCTTTTACTTCAAAATTTTACATTTGAAGGTTTAAAATATATATATAAAATCAACAGACAGCAACATGTGCATATGACAATCAAGTCTGCCTATAATTTTAAATCAATCGGACTTTTTTTTTTAAATAAAGGACTTAATATTAATCTAATGACAAGAGTATAATCATTGTAAAATATTTGAATACCTCTTATTTTCCAGGCAGTGAATTAAGTGCTGCAGGATAAGACCTAGGAAGATGGAGCAGTCCTTGTCTAAAAAAAACCCTCCCCATGAGAACAGCGGGAGGAGGAAAAAGGAAGACAGAATAGTAAGCAAGTACATCAAGGCTCAAGACGTTTCCTTATGTGTATGCACGTCACATTTTCAGACAGCTGGAAACACAGATCGAGTAAGTGTGTTTTGGAGAAGAACAGGAGATTGGGGAAGGCACGGGTCAGAAATGAGTGACAAGGAAGTTGGCTCACTATCGTTAGTCAAAGTGTAAGGTCTGATGGAGACAAGACAGATGCAGAGATATATGAATTTAAGTATTGAAACAGCATACTTTTAGCATGGCAAAGAACAAGACTTTCTCTTCATAAGGAAGTTAAATAGAGTAATGAGAAATATGCCATGAGAATTCACCAATTATTCAGCAGCCATTGTGATGTAATGGTGACATTTCAGCTTTTTAGATACAATGTAACCTTTTTAAAAAAGCCGTGTTTATTTAGAAAGAAAGGGAGAGGGGAAGACAGCCCTGAGAAAGAAACAGGTCAGCCTGCTGGCCACCCACCCGGGGATGGAGCCGCCCGCGCTACAGTGTTACTCTCTGCTGAAACGCGTCCCGCTCTCCCAGTCGCTCCCAGCTCTCCCAGTCGCTCCCATCGAAACACACCGACTCAACGTCAAGCCTTGGCTTCCACAGATGCTAACGAATTTCAAGTTTGTCCCAATCCCCTTTCTGGGAAAAGGAGGCCAGAATGGAAGATGGAACAAAACACATATAAAAGTTCCGCTAAGCAGGCTTTTCATTCAAACATTTGGTGCTTAAGTTGGCCTCAAATTCTCAAAACAGGATGGCAAATCTTCAGTGAGGCAGAGAAATGGGAGTGAAAAAGCGCAAGCCCCCTGCACCCCCAAACAAAAGGAAACGCCAAACCTGTGCGGATATGGTACAGGCGTCTCAGAGTTCCTCTGGCGAGACCCAAGAGGTGAGAAGCTGGTCACTTCCTGAGGACCTACCTATCCACCTGCATCTCTCCCCCCAGTGAAGGGCGGAGCCAGGTGAACTCTGACCCGGCACCCCCAGGCAGAGGCCGGCGAGAGAGCCGAGCAGCATCTGACTCCTTGCGCTGCGGGCCGGCGTTGAGCTTCGAGAGGCGAGGAAAACTAGAGGTGCCCAACTTCGACATGTCACCAGAAATTATCATTGTAATGCAGGGAAAAGAAAGGAGCGCCCCACGATCCAGAAAGGAATGCAAGTGCTGAGTCATCACTCTCCCGCAGGACAGCAGCTCCGGGGAGCGGCTGGGGAGGCAACTCATTCATCAGACCGGGCTGCGGGTGCGAGGCGCCGGCCCGCCGGGGAGAGCGTTGCAGCGGCACACAAGGAGCGGTGGATAAAAGGCATCGTTTTATCCAGCTCTGAAGTCTCCACAGATGAAGAGGAGGGGACACCGAAAAGGACCAAAGCAGCTGGTCACTGGCTGTCAGGGAGGCGCTCGGAGGAAACTTGTCTCCAGGAGGGAAAGATGCTCCGGCGGCGGGAGGCATGCCTTCGCGCTTCGAAAGTAGCGGGCGCCCGGCGAGTGTTTCCGACAGCGTGGGCGCGGGCACGTGGGGCAGAGGGAGGGAAGGGCAGAGCCAGGGAAGGGGCAGAGCGCCCGAAGTGCCCGGCTCCGGCGCAGAGCTCAGCTCCGGAGCAGACGGCGGCAGGAGCCCGGGCCCCGGAGGGCGCGAGTGCCGATCGCTCCCGGCCCCAGGGGATGCGGCTGCGGCCCCACCCCCAGTCCCACCCCCACAGGCCCGGCCCCCGCGGAGACAGCTCCCGGCTCAGCCCGGGACCCTAAGGCAGAGGGGAGCAGGCGCGCTCCGGGCCCGGCTGCCTCCGCCGAGCAGAAACCGGCCTGGGAAAGGTGTGCAAAGGAGGGCGCGACAGAGAGAGATCGAAACGAGTCCCGGGCCCCAGGAAGTGACTGTTGGGGGAAGGGAAGGCTGGCTTCCCAAGGAAAAGGGGACAAACGAGGAATGCACTTCGCGGCCGCGCCACCCCAGCCAGGCGGCCGCCGAGAGTCTCGGCTTCGGCCCCGCTCTCCTGCTGCTCCCCTCCCACAGCGACCTGCGGTGCCCGGGCCTCGCGGCGCCTGGCACCCCCTCGTCTCGGGTACTCACAGAGTCCGGGGCTGCCCGTCGTCTTCCATCATGGTGGGTGCGACGGAGAGATCCCGGGACAAGGGGGAGGGCAGGGTCGGGGAGGGGAGGGGGTGGGGAGGAAGGGGAGGGGGGTTTCGGGCACCAGCTGGGGGCAAGGAAAGGACACCGAACCCTGCTCACGGGCTCTCTCCCCCCAGCCCGCTCCGGACACTGCGCTCCAACCGGGAGGAGCAGGAGGAGGAGGAGGAGGATGAACAAAATGGCCGCCACCACCAGCCAGGCAGGAAACGGGGCAGGGCGCAGGCGCGGCCCGCCAGGTCACAGCTCAGGCCAGCCGCGACGGCCTGAAAGGGGACAACTCAGTGAGGAGGAAAACGGGCCGCCGAGGAAACCGTGTGTCCGGTCACGAGGGATCACGTCGTCGCTGCGCGCCCCCTAGCCGGCCGAGGCCTAGCCAACTCAAGAAGAGAGAGGAGAACCGCCGTGAAACCGAAGTCTCTGGGAATTGTGGTCCTGGAAATGAGAGAGGGAAGCACTTCAAAGTGCTTCTGGGAACTGTAGTCCAAAGGAGACACGCGCTGGGACGCGAAGAAGAGACTTCTGGGTACTGTAGTACGTGAGGCCATGCGGCGACCAGGAAGTCGGAGTGCTGGGACGGGATGGGGAGAATAAAGGCGACGTTAAAAGGCTGGGAAACGGAGCGGGGGGAAACGCAGTCCCGGACATAAACTACGAGTCCCAGAGTGCCTTGCGCCGGGGGCTGTCCGAGGACTGCTCCAGGCATGTTAAGGCTCTTCTGTAGGCTCAGCCTGAGCGGCTGCTCCGCCTCCGTCCAGCCCGAGAGCGGTTTCTTCAACTGCGGCTCAGGCAGCTCTCGGGCTCCGCATGGCGCCCGGGCGGCCGGTGTTTCCGGCCCGGTGTCGGCCAGAACGGCTGGCCCGCGGGCACCAACCGCCGCCCCGCGCCGAGGGCCGGAGCAGCCCAGGCAGCCTCGGGCGCGCCTCTCCGCAAGCAGGCATTCCCGGCTTGGGTGGCCTGCTTTGTGGAAAGCCGTACCAGCTTCCAAAGGTTTCGTGATCTCACTGGACGAGCGTGAGAAGAGGAGTCTTCCATTAAAATGACTCACTGAGTCGGCGTAAGGTGCAGCGGTAATGCCCTCCACCCCCTTATTTCCTTATTAGAGTGGGAAAAAGACCTTGGGGCAGAGACGTGCCCGACTTGAGGTTGTTTCTGGAGACCCGGCCCCAGACGGGGAATGAAGTCTTGATGGGCACGTGGGAAGCCACGTTCAAACCGGCTCTCGCCCTGTAGCTACCCCCCCCCCCCCCCCCCCCCCCCAGTTCACAGTGCTCTTTCCTCCTACTTACCGGCACCGCACCCGCCTTCAGGAGAACGTTACGGAGTTCATTCCGCCTCCTGTAGCGCCATGAAGGGCGGTACCGAGGACGGTTTTCAGCCCGAGCTTAGCGGTCCCAGTTAAAACCGTACCTGAGTGGAGCGTCGGCCCGCGCACCTGAGGTTCTCGGGTTGGATTCCTGCTCAAGGGCACGGACCTGGGTGGCCGGTTTGCTCCGACCCCCCCCCCCCCCGCCCCCCACAGTGTGCATGCCAGAGGCAACCAGTCAGTGGATAAAAGATCTTTTTCTCGCCCCCCCCCCACTCCGCCCTCTCCGAAAAGCAATGGGGGGAAATGTCCTCAGGTGAGGAGTAACGAATAAATAAAAAACGCTGCCTTGAGAGTTGGTGCTACAAAGGGACGGAGGGCCTCCTCTGCAAGCGGCTGTCTGCTGGCACCACCGGATCGTGTAAGGGGAGTCAGCTGCAGCAAAAGGGGGCTGATGTCCATGTGGGGGGAGGGTGTGGACGGCTTCACAGAGACCATGACAAGGGAGCGGAGCCCCATTGTGAGTCAGTGGGGGCAGCAAAGGCCCACAGAAGCCAAGACTCAGGGCTAACCTGTTTGGTGTCCCCCCCACCGCAGGGGAGAAATGGGGGAAGGCAGGAAAGCCCAGGGTCCAGGTTGGACGCCTGTGAAAGAGAAGGGAGGAAGGAGGATTTCTGAGGAATTGCCTCAGACTTGGGGCAGCCCTAGGAAAGCCTTGGCTAGGTCCCTGGGGAACCCCGTACAGAGATTGGCCCCTTGAGGAGTCGGGACAGATGCGGCCCTGCCCCAGGACCCCTGCTCTCTCAGTCAGGGGGGAGGCCTGGGCTCTGCATGGATGCCACACTGGGTAGCAAGTTGGTATCTTCTCACCTGGACAAGACCTGGAGGCTGGGCCCTAGCCACACACCTTGTAGCAGGTTCTCTGGCAGGGGGGTCCGCAGTTTCCTACAGGCACGGCTCTGTTTCTGGGCCCTGTTCTATCACACTGGCCAGAGCACAACTTTCACTTCGTAATCGAATCCTGGTCGGTGGGTCTCCACCTTCCTGCTCTGTACAGTGTCCTGGCTGTTCTCGGCCCTTGACTCGTCTGTGTGGATGAAGCAGAGAAGCAGGCCAGATCTGTACTGCAGCAGGTAACACAAGCTGTTGTATGGATTCTTATAAGAATGCGGGATTTCAGGCTGAGGGGGCCCTGGGACATGATTTTAATAACCCAGGCAAGAAGAACAGAAGGAAAAAGAACGCAGCCGGCGCAGCTCCGTGGGTGAGCATCGAGGTGCGAACCAGGAGGTCACGGTTTGACTCCCCGTCGGGAGACAAGCCCAGGCTGTGGGCTCGGGTCCCAGGAGGGGGCGCGCAGGTGGCAGAGGATCAGTGATTCTGTCGTCATTGGTGTTTCTTCCTCTCTGACAGCAATAAAAATACTTTTAAAAGAAAAAAACCCACAAAAATAAACCAAGAGTCCAGCAGGAGAGGAGATACAGATTGAGTGGAGTTTAGCCAGGAGCAATGGGAAAAGACGGAAAGTTATGGGTTCAGGATAACAGGGAGGAAGAGAGGTGGGCAGAAGGGAAACCCAAAGATGAGGCTGGCTCAGCTCTCCACCCAGGTTCCGGGGCCTTTCGCTGAGTCGGGAAATAAGGAGAAAAACAGGCTTCAGGGAATGTTAGTTTGCTTTTGCACTTGCTGATCGGGTGTGTATTTACAGCTGCCCAGTCAACGTACAAGTGGATATAGAAGTCTGGTGCTCATGTAGGGGACCATGATGGCTTTGGGACTCTTCCATATGTAGGTGTAATTCAGTGGTCGGCAAACTCATTAGTCAACAGAGCGGCAGTTTGCTGACCACTGGTGTAATTGAATCTTAATAATATGAGAGAACGTATCAGCTGAGGAGGGTCTAGAAGCTAAGAGGCCAAGAACAGGACGGACCGAACATATAAGGAGGAAGAGGGACTACCTACAAAAGTTGGTGAGAAATAATCACAAGGAAAGGCTATCTAAAACCCACAGAAAGCTGAAACCAGTTTGGCTCAGTGGATAGAGCGTCAGCCTGCAGACTGAGGGGTCCCAGGTTCGATTCCGGTCAAGGGCATGTACCTGTGTTGCAGGCACATCCCCAGTGAGGGGTGCAGGAGGCAACCGATCAATGTTTCTAATTCTCTATCCCTCTCCCTCTCTATAAAAAAAACAATAAAATATATATTTTTAAAAACCACAGAAAATTACACATGTTGGTGCGGATGTGGAGAAATCTAGAGTGTCCAGTTGTTTGGTCAAACAGTCCAGATGCTGTGGGAGTATTTTGTGGGTTTGATTAAAATTTACAATCAGTTGGCTTTAAGTAACGCAGATTACACTTGATGATGTGAGTGGGCCTTATCAAATCAGTTGAAGGTCTGAAGAGCAAAAACAGGTTTCCTGGAAAAGAAGGAATTCTGCCTTAAGTTCATGAGTCTCCAGCTGCTGGCCTCACAGCCCCAACAACCACAGGAGCTAATTCCTTAAAACAGATTATCTTCTTCAATTGATACAGATGGTATCCTTCCTATCTAATAAAAGAGTAATATGCCAATTAAACCTACCTCTGATCAAGCCACACCCACAGCCATGCCCACCAGCCAATCAGGAGCAAATTATGCAAATAAACTCCAACAAAGATGTCTGCTGCCACTGAAAGCAGGAGGGAGGTTTTGGTTTCTCCGACAACGGAGGAAGCCAAGCTTTCCACCTGCCCTTGCTGGCCTAGGCCTCCACTCAATGCTACAAAGTTTCAATATAGAAGATACATAATCTCAACAGAAATGGTGGTAGCCAAGGAGCTGGAGAGAGAAGACGCTAGGGTTGCTGGGGCTATGGGAGGAAGGCAAACTTCTGCAGCCCTAGCCTAGGCCTCCACTCTAGGCTACAAAGTTTCAAACAAATGGCTGTCACCATGGAGCAAGCAGAAGGCGTGGCTCCACTCCAGGCTACAAAGTTTCAATTGTAGACATAAATTAATCCCAGATCCCAGGGCCTCCTCTTGGGTTGCTGAGGGACGTGGCTGGCCTGCAAACCACCATAGGCTCCTTGCCCATGCCACTTGACACCCCAAGGAACCCCCCACCCTGATCCAGGACACCCTTTAGGGCAAACCAGCCGGTCCCCACCCATGCACCAGGCCTCTATCCTATCTAATAAAAGAATAATTTGCAGATTGACCATCATTCCAACACAAGAGGGCTGCCCCCATGTGGTCAAAGATCCTGCCCCCATATGGACACAAGATGGCCAGCAGGGGAGGGCTGTTGGGAGGTTCCAGGCCCTGCAGGGTGGGGGGGTGGCAGTTGTGGGTGATCAGGCCAGCAGGGGAGGTCAACTGGGAGGGACCAGGCCTGTAAGGGAGGGCAATTGGGGGTGATCAAGTCTGCAGGGAAGGGCAGTTAGGGGTGATCAGGCCTGCAGAGAAGGGAAATTGGGAGCAAACAGGCTGGCAGGGGAGCAGTTAGACATCAATTAGGCTGGCAGGATAGTGGTTAGGGGGTCATCAGGCTGGCAGGCAGAAGTGGTTAGGGGTAATCAGGGAGGCAGGCAGGCGAGCAGTTTGGAGCCAGCAGTCTTGGATTGTGAGGGGGGTGTCTGCCCGTTTAGGCCCGATCCCAGTAGGGATCCTCGAGGGGTCCCAGATTGGAGAGGGTGCAGGCTGGGCGGAGGGACACGCCACCCCCTGCACAAATTTTGTGCACTGAGCCTCTAGTACATATGTAAATATATAGATGTCTGTGTATATATATATATTCTATTGCATCTGTTTCTCTGGAGAACCCTGACAGATACATATCCCAGAGGTCCTTAAACTTTGGAATGGATAAACAAACGGGTACATAATCCATACAATGGAATAACACTTAGCAATGAAAAGGAATGAAACAGGCATGCAACACAGGAATGAATCTCAAATGCATCATGCTACATGAAAGGGGCCAGGTTCGGATGGCTATATACTGCATGGCTCCATTTATATAAAACTCTGAAAGAGGCAAAACTGCAGGGATGGAAATCGACAGTTGCCAGAGGCTGAGGACTGAAGGAAGAGATGACTATGGTGTGGGAATATTTTGTGTGCTGAGAACTTCATAGCTTGATCTTGTGAGTTACATGGCTGCAAATTATACCTTCGTAAAAATATTGTAAAAAATAAATAGGGCCGAAGCCGGTCTGGCTCAGTGAATAGAGCCGATGCCTGCAGACTGAAAGGTCCCAGGTTCGATTCCGGTCAAGGGCATGTGCCTTGGCTGCGGGCACATCCACAGTAGGAGATGTGCAAGAGGTAGCTGACCAATGTCTCTCTCTCATCGATGTTTGTGACTTTCTATCCCCCTCCCTTCCTCTCTGTAAAAAATCAATAAAATGTGTTAAGTAAATAAATAAATAGAATCCCAGCCAGCATGGCTCAGGGGTTGAGCACTGACCTATGCACCAGGGGGTTGCTGTTGATTCCTGAGTTGGGGCACACATGATCATGTGAGGGAGCCCAGTTTAACTTGCTTGAGGATGAAAGAGACTGCTGGAAACCCATCATTGCCTCACTAATAATAGTGAGATATGGACAGGGATCGATCGGGAAGGCTGGGTAACCTTAATCCTGAAACATCAGAGCTAATCACTCATTGTTTAGTTGAGATATTAGTAGTTGAAGCAGCCTCCACCTGTTAGTCTTATGTAAATTCTTACTCATTGACTATTATTGGAATTTCCTGCCTAAAGGATATGGGTGTATCCCATCCTATCTAATAAAAGAGTAATATGCAGATTGACCATCACTCCAACACATAAGATGGCTTTCCCCATGTGGTCAAAGATGGCTGTCCCCATGTGGACACAAGATGGCCACCACAAGATGGTCGGCAGGGGAGGGCAGTTGTGAGTGATCAGGCCAGCAGGGGAGGGAAGTTGGGAAGGACCAGGTCTGCAAGGGAGGGCAGTTGGGGGGCCACAAAAGGCCTGCAGGGCAGGACAGTTTGGGGGACCCAGGCCTACAGGGGAGGGCAGTTGTGGGTGACCAGGCCTGCAAGGGAGGACAGTTAGGGGCAATCGGGCCAGCAGGGGAGCCATTAGGTGTCATTAGGCTGGCAGGGGTGTGGTTAGTGGGTGATTAGGCTGGCAGGCAGAAGTGGTTAGGGGCAATCAGATAGGCAGGCAAGGAAGCAGTTGGGAGTCAGCAGTCCTGGATTTTGAGAAGGATGTCTGACTGCCCGTTTAGGCCCAATGGTGGGATTGGGCCTAAACAGGCAGTCAGACATCCCTCTAGAGGTCCCAGATTGGAGAGGGTGAAGGCTGGGCTGAGGGATACACACCCCACATGCACGAATTTCATGCACCGGGCCTCTAGTACTCTTAATAAAAGGGGATAGCAAGGCCAGAGCTGGTGGTAGTCATTCCCCGAGAGGTGGGCTCCCACCTGGCCCCTAATGTTCCCAAATTCATACTTTTCTAGTTTCTCATTTGTGTGCGGCCTTCCCCAGAACCCGAACCCTGAACTGGAACCCTGGACCATGCGCGACATGAAAGGGGTTCCCACAAGAGACAGCAAGGCCAAGACATCCAGGTATCCCAGCTGCAGACGGCAGCATGGACCAGCCCAGGCGCGACCAGCAGAAGACCCGGTTGGCCGGCCCAGGGACGGTAAGCCTCGCTTAGGATAACGTTGTCATGCAGCCATGGATTATTGGGGCAGTTCCGATCATCCCAACCTTCTCCGTCCACCAGAGGGATGGTAGCTACCAATTTTGTTTGCTCAGTCCTCCAGCACATACAGTTTAACTAGTGTAGGTTCTGCTCTCCCAAGCGGACCCTGACTGATGGTAGTATTATACCAGTTTCACGGATGAGAAGACTGAGGCTCATGAGAGTGAAATATGCCAGAGGTCACTGCCCCTAAGGGATCCAGGCTGACCCCAGAGCCCTTGCTGCACTTCATGTTGACATTGTTAATCTATAACAATAGATGATTGTACTGTATAATGAACAGCGTGTTGTAGATTGTGATGATAATTATTTGAAGCTGTCACCGCTATAGGAAGGGCGGTTTAACGTTCTGAAGGCCCAGCTAGTGAGCCAGCAGAGGGCGCTGTGTTCCTAAAGACCAGGACAGCCGCCCTCCCCCAGTGAGAAATGAGGCTAGCAATGCGATCAAAAGGACTGGCTCAGTGGCGGAGTGTCAACCCGTAAACCAGGCCACAGACTCCCGTGGAGGGAAGGGAGGCACATGTAGCGGGCACCCAACCGGTGATTCATCATTAATTGATGTTTCTCTCTCCTTTTCTCTCTGAAATAAAAATAAAAGGACTGGGCAAGCCCTTCCTCACAGAAGACTCTGGGCTCCTAGAGCAGAAGGAGAAGGAGGCAATGTAACATTAAGCCCCACGGAGGGCGTCAGTTTAAATTATGGAAAACTGGAGTCGCTCTGTTTGAAGAGGACTTCCTTCAGGAAGAGGGATCACGGTCCCTTTCTGCCCTCCCCCCTCCTGGCCTGACTCCTCCCTGATGTTAACAGAAGTGTCTGCAGTGGGCCAGGTTTGCCAGTGGACAGAGTCACTGAGTAAAGGGATCTTGGGGTACAGGGGGGCTCTCTCTCCCATAAAACAGTAACAAGAGTGAGAAAGGGCACTTGACCCCCTTCTCTACTCCTTCCTCCTCCCTCCTTGGCCTGCGCCAGCCCTGCACCTGGTTCTGGGGCTCCCTTGTTCTTGATCTCTGGGTATATCCCTACTTTTCCTCCCATCACAGCTGCAACATCTGAGATGCAAGTGTGAGCTCTGAGGTAGTAAATACTAGACCTGTAAGCAGGTTTCGTAGTTGAACTAATACCAAGAAAAGGGACAGTGCCTACCAGCCCAGCTGCCTCCTCCTGGACTGGGGTTTGGGGAGACCTGGGGTTTGGAGTTACCCTGCATTGCCTCCTTTGTACATGTACCTGCCAGGGAACTAGGTCTAGGTAGAAGTGATAGGCCAGAGGTAGAATCTGGGTGTTTTTTTTTTTTTAAATATATATACATATTATTGATTTTTTACAGGGAGGAAGGGAAAGGGATAGAAAGTCAGAAACATCGATGAGAGAGAAACATCGATCAGCTGCCTCTTGCACACCCCCTACTGGGGATGTACCTGCAACCAAGGTACATGCCCTTGACCGGAATCGAACCTGGGACCTTTCAGTCCGCAGGCCGACGCTCTATCCACTGGATGTTCTTGACTTCCCCTAGCCACAATGTCACTTTAAAACATGTTGTCACATGTAACGCATACAAAAGAATATATATAAGAATAATAAAGTGAAGTCTCAGGAGCCCGTGTTACTATTCTGCGCAGTCAGACAGGTGTCTGTCTTGCTGTGTCCTATGACGCCTGTGGTACCAGACATTTGGCTCCGCTAGGTGAGCGCTCCCTGAGGGTCAGCGGGTCGCCTGGGAACCCATGGAGAATCTTGATGTTCTGGTGGGCTCTGGCCTGCGGGAGGGCATTTAAAACCTCAGCTTCCGCCGTGGCTGCTGCCTCCACCGCCCCCTCCTGCATGGAAAACAGCCGCACCTTCTCTGGTCTCCCTCCTGCCCGTGTCCCCGCAGAGAACTCGGGGGGCCTTTTTGGAAAGCGGGAACAGACTGCAGCGCCGTTGTTTGTGGCGGTCTGGCGTCCGTGGCCTCCCAGAGCAGTGAATGAATCCAGACTCCGTGCTGTGGTCTCTGCAGCGCAAGTGTGGGTCCCCTTGGGACAGTGTCTCCCCTGCTCTTCCTCACCGTGGTCCCGCCCCCGGGGAGCCAGTCCGCCAAACACGGAGCTCTTCCTCACCGCACAGCCTCACCCTGTTCTTCCTTTCGCCCAGAACGGCCGTTCGCAACCCTTTCTGGAGCCGAGCCCTTCTCATCTGTCAAGTCTCGACTCCCGTGTCCCCTCCCTAACCCGACGTGGAAAGTGGAGTCCCCGGTTACCCTCCACTTGTCACTGTTTATTCCCGGTGGGTGCAGTCACTCGCTCTGTTTCTTTGGCTTGCTCACGTACGTCTGTTTCCCCATTGAGAGCCTTACAGGACAGGGACCCTGTCTCGTCTTGTCCATGCTGTCTCTGCTTCCACCACAGGCCAGGTGCTGCCTAACCAGCCCCCGGGGCCTGCAGGACTCCTGCCAGACATTCCCACGAAGCCCACAGCTCAGCAGAAGCACGGAGCCGCAGCTCTGGCCCGGCCCGGTTCCCAGCCAGGCCGCCACCGTCAGAATTTAAATGGGTCCCAGGAGCCCAAAGTAGTCGAAATGCCGAGCTAACAGCAGTTTACCTCCGTAAATCGGACTCCCTGTCGCTCTCGGTATCAGTGTGGTCTCAGGCACTACCACTGCAGTTAAGACCCGCACACTTCGGAACACCCCTGAACAGCAGGACACTGATTGAATTCAGAGCCAGAACGCCAAATAGAAAAATAATAGTAAAACCAGTGATCCTTTTTTTTGTTTGTAGTTAAAAGCTTGAACAAACAACTACTACGCTTCCTTTAACATTCTGTTCTGTCCCAATTTAAGCTGGAATAAGCACAGTCACATACTCTGTTTTAACCCATCGCTGGGGGGGGTGCGGGGGGGATGTCTAGTCTGGCCCACAGCGCTCCTGACTGAGGCTCCAGTTTGCCTCTGGGCACTGCTGCTGGCACACCGTGTGGGTCAAAGGTCAAAGGTCTGATTCGTGAATGTTGAAAAGGATGTTTGAATTGTTCAAACGAGTGCACGTGTTTTAGAATATAAAACCTCTGACCAAATATGCAATAATATATTTTAAACGCTCTCCTTTGGCCATGGGAATTGTGGGATATCAGTCAATGAAACGCTGCCCCATTATTTAAAAAGAACGTAGGCAGTCAATAGGCATTGATGCGGAGACGCTCAAGATTATTATTCACTGAAAACTACACTGCAGAGCATTAAGTATCACATCTCTGCGTGCATGTATATGCATTTTTTTTTCTTGTAAACGTGAAGTGTTCCCGGGAAAAGACCCTGCACCATCTCCGGAAACGGGGTGTCTGTGATGATCATCACAGACATGTCCGACGCCTGCTCTCCGCCAGGCATGGCACCAAGTGCGCTCCAGACGCCTGTTTCAGCTCCCGGTCGCCCTGGGAGGCGGCCTCGCCACGTCTCATTCGCAAACAAGAGCCCCTTCTGGTTTGAGTGCTGCGTCCACAGGTCCCTCCTGCTCCGCCCCCCAGACCAACCTGCCCCACTGAGCCCTCCTTCCAACGCTTGGGCCCGTTGCCCTCCGCGCTGGAGCCTGGCAGAGGGGGCGTGGCCTGGGCGCTCCCGGGAGGGCTCACCGTGCCCTGGACCTCACGCCCTGGAAGTCTGGTGGCGGGAAGGCGAGCCCCCGGGCCGTCCCCGAGGACTTCCTGACGCTGAGAGATGGTGACGGCAGCCGTGTACCGGCCGGCCTCGTCTTGCACTTGCACCCTGGGCTGCCTGGAATGCACATGCGCGCGCACACACTTCACAGACCTTCGGGTCTCGGCTCGCCTCTACCTGAAATGCCATTCCCACCTTTCTTCACACAACTGACCGTTACTCAGCGCCAGTGTCAGCCCCATCCTCAACCCCGCGCTGGGCACAGCTCCCACAGCAGGCTGCCCCCCGCTCCCAGGCTGCGGGCCTGCTCCATGGAAACGTCCGCGCCGTGGCCCGCAGGTCTGTGAGGATGGAGCCCGGAGTGGGGTCCGGGCCTGGCTCGGTCTCACCTGCGGTCTGGCCTGTGTGCAGGCGCTCCGAGCAGGGGTGTCGCTGTCCAGCCTGCAGACGGAGAATGTGAGCGGGCGGTCTTCAGCACCGAGAGGGCCCGGACCGAGACGGGAGCACCCAGGGCAGGGAGCGGAGATCGGAACCCGAATCCCCTCTCCTGAGGACATGAGTAGGACTGTGCGTGTGGTCAGATGACAGCGGGAAGAATGGCTCCCATCCCCTGAGTCCTTGGCTAAAAGCTTGACCTTCTTCCATCATCTGCTCCAACCACTCTGTGAGGTGGACCCCGTCAGCCCCGTTTGCAGCTGAGGAAGCCAGGGCTCAGAGGGTGACTTGCCCAAACACTTTCACAGCTTTCATGTTGGGACTCCGGCCTGGGGCAGCGCCAGCCCCCGCAGCGACCGCTGTCCTGTGCAGTGAGAATCCGAGCGCCTCCGGCCGGGAGGTGAGCAGGGGCTCCCCGGCCCGTTTGCCGCTGGTCAGCATTTTCCCACACGTGCTCAAGACAGCGAAGACGGAGATTCCTTAGCTCCTCTCGTCGGTGGGCTCAGTGGATGGGGCGCAGGCCTGTGGACTTGGGGGGGGGGGCGGGTTCGATTCCGGCCAAGGGCACATGCTTGGTTTTCGGGCTCGATCCCCAGGGTGGGCCGTGCAGGAGGCAGCCAATCGATGATTCTCTCATCATTGATGTTTCTATCTCTCTGTCCCTCTTCCTTCCTCTCTGAAATCAGTAAATACGTTTAGAGGGGGGGGGGGGGGGGAGATTCATCAGCTAAATGAGTGGCCGGCCGCCTTGGACTGTACGTGCAGTGAGCAGCCAGGGAAAGGACTCGAGCACCTTGAAGCCCTGTGGGTGGCCCTGGCCTGGATGTATTTCTGGGTCTCAGCACCTGCCCCCCGTTGCTAGGGAGACAGCAAGCAGGGGAAGAGCCCCTCTTTATCCATCAAGATTGCCACCTCCTGAAGCTGGCGCCGGGAGAGCGTTGAAGGGCCGCGGCCGCTGGCCCTGAGCGCAGCTCCTGACTCACCCCTGCTGGCAGCGCGCCTCTGAGCCCTGTCATGAGTTAATGAACCATCCGAACGACATTTCTCCGTCACCCAGCCAGCCCCAGCCCCGGGGACAATGTATTTGAGTTATTTAAAAACATTATTGTATCCAAATGGAGTTTCCATCAGCAGACAGTGGTCAGAGGTTCTGCTGTCCCCGGAGAGGCTGGCGGTGCTATAAACTGCCCGTGAGTCGTGCCCACCGGCTGCTCGGACAGGGAGCCCTTCTCTCCCCCCCCCCCCCCCCCCCCCCGCGGGCGCCTCTGCCAGGAACAGCCAACCCTGAGAGGAAGCAGGGGAGCAACCTGTGGCCAGAATCCAGCTGAACTTGGTTTAGGGAGACTGTATTATTAGTTTTTACTTTTATTTTAGAAAAATTTAAAAAAATCCATCAGTTGCTTCCTGCACACCCCTCACTGGGGATGTGCCCGCAGCAAGGCACATGCCCTTGACCAGAATCGAACCCGGGACCTTTCAATCCGCAGGTCGATGCTCGATCCGCTGAGCCAAACCGGTTTGGGCCAGGGAGCCTGTTCTAGAGGTTCTCCGCTGATTTGATCATCGTCCTCAGATGTGAAGGGACTCTTCCCTTTGTAAGAAAGCACACGGCCCCGGGCTTGGCCTGCCTGCCTTCACCGCGCTCTGGGGAACACCGTGGTGCAGTTCGAAGCAGGGGCCTGGCTTCCGAACCGTCTCGAAGCCGCCGTCTCCCGGTCTGCGCAGTGGACGTGCCCGGAACGGCAGTGGTGCGAGGTGACACCCCAGTGCTGCTCCCGGTCAGGCCCCGCTCCGGTGTTCCCCAGACTCACGATCCTCAGGCTAACTC
Organism: Antrozous pallidus; assembly: GCA_027563665.1. Classification (NCBI taxonomy): domain Eukaryota; kingdom Metazoa; phylum Chordata; class Mammalia; order Chiroptera; family Vespertilionidae; genus Antrozous; species Antrozous pallidus. The sequence goes on from CM050510.1 coordinate 121,166,577, forward strand.
CGTGACCCCGCTGTGAGGGGCTGCCCCTGGGCACTGTCTATGCCCCTGCCCGCTGCCCAGGTCAGGACCCCGAGCCACGGGGGAGGCCGGGCCCGGGCCCGGCTTGTGGGCTCCGTCCGTGGGCAGCGGGGAGGAGGCAACCGAGCAGCGGTTCCCTCTCCTCAGTGATGTTTCTGTCTCCCTCCCTCCCTGAAATCGGTAAAAACACTTTTTAAAGAACCTCGAAAGCCCGAGAAGGTGTGTGAGTTCTCTATTGCTGTGTAACTAGGACCCCCACGGTTTGGCAGCTGAAAACAATGGCAGACACTGACTACCCCCCCCCCCCCCCGGCTTCTGTGGTCGGGAGCCCGGGAGCAGCTCGGCGAGGCGGTTCGGTTCCGTGGTTCACAGTCAGGATGTCGGCCAGGCCTGCCGTCACCCGAGGCCGGACCGAGGCGGCGGGAGGAGCCCTCGGCTCGTCCCCGTGTGGGCCTCTCCACCAGGCGCTCGGGCGTCTTCACAGCCCGGTGACTGGCCGCCCACCGCGGGAAGGACTCGGGAGACCAGGGCAGGATCTGCAATGTCTGTCATGTTCTAGCTTCTTGGAAGTCAAGCACCATCTGTTCTGTGAACCCCATTCGTCACCCAAGTCAGCACCCTTCCCTGTGGGAGGGCGAGTACCCGCATCACCCACGCAGAGCGAGGACCTGCAGGGGATGACCCCGGGTCTTGGAGGCTGGCTCCCGCAAAGGCGAACCGGGGCTCAGAAACCAAGAACAGCGGCCGCCGCCCAGCAGCCCTCCCAGAGGGGAAGCACCCCAGAGCCAAGGCAGCCCCGGGCACCTTGGCGGCCGGCATCCCCCGGTCTTCGCTCCTGTTCTCTCCCCTCCGTGTGGCTCGGCCACAGCCCTGCTGTCTTCCCCTGCCAGTTCTTTCCCGGTTTCTAACCTCGGATTCCTGAAAGCAGACCTGACGGTCAGTCCATCCTTTCCCCCAGCTCGCCACAGGCCACATGCTGGCCGAGGGGTCGGCTTTCTGGGATCCGCTCAGCTCAGACATTTGGGGGAGGCCAGGTTCACATGGCCCAAACATGGATGCCCCCGCACAGGCCAGTGGTCAGGACAGTCTCGCTAGGATGGCATGGGGGCCAGGACAGGGCTCAGCGGGCACTGTGCGGGCCTGAGGGGCCACGGGTGGACAGAAGGAAGAGAAATGAAGAAAATTAGATGACCCTTGGCCTCTCTGTTTAGAGAGAAAGACACCCAAAGCCACATCATTTGTGTCTCCTGAGTCTGCGCTGGAAATGTCTGGGCAGATGGGGAGGACTCCGTGAGGGGACCCGGACCAGGGCCGGGAAGGATGAGACAGAAAGGACCGGATGAGAGAAGAGACGGCCGCGTTTCCAGCGGGAAGGAACCGCTGTGGCTGTTTTGGAGGGCGGGATGCTCTCGGGGGGCTGGAGGGCGGGGTGGATGGGGCAAAGCCGCCGAGGTTGGCTGGAGGGACACTGGAGGGACGCTGGAGGGACACTGGAGGGACACTGGAGGGATGCTGGAGGGACGCTGGAGGGACGCTGGAGGGACGCTGGAGGGACACTGGAGGGACGCTGGAGGGACACTGGAGGGACGCTGGAGGGACGCTGGAGGGACACTGGAGGGACGCTGGAGGGACGCTGGAGGGACACTGGAGGGACGCTGGAGGGACACTGGAGGGACGCTGGAGGGACACTGGTGGGACGCTGGACGGCGCTGGAGGGACGCTGGAGGGATGCTGGAGGGACGCTGGAGGGACACTGGAGGGACGCTGGACGGCGCTGGAGGGACGCTGGAGGGATGCTGGAGGGACGCTGGAGGGACACTGGAGGGACGCTGGAGGGACACTGGAGGGACGCTGGAGGGACGCTGGAGGGACACTGGAGGGACGCTGGAGGGACGCTGGAGGGACACTGGAGGGGCGCTGGAGGGACACTGGAGGGACGCTGGAGGGACACTGGAGGGACGCTGGACGGCGCTGGAGGGACGCTGGAGGGACGCTGGAGGGACGCTGGAGGGACGCTGGAGGGGCGCTGGAGGGGCGCTGGAGGGACGCTGGAGGGACGCTGGAGGGACGCTGGGGGGACGCTGGAGGGATGCTGGAGGGACGCTGGAGGGACACTGGAGGGACGCTGGAGGGACGCTGGAGGGACACTGGAGGGACACTGGAGGGACGCTGGACGGCGCTGGCAGGCCCAGGAGAGGCCTGGGCTCGTCCGGAGGGCGAAGTTCTTGGCGGATCGGAAACAGGAATGAGGCCCCCCTCAGCAGCAACCCTGGGAGGGGGCCGGATCCAAGACTTCTTTGTTTTTTAAATTTAACTTCTTTATTGTTTGAAGTATTACAGGAGTCTCCCCCAACCCCCAGCTGACCTCTCCCATCCCCCAGCACATCTCCCCCCCCCCCCCCCCCCCCCGCGGTCTGTGCCCGGTGGTTATGCTCATACGCTCACATTCAGGTCCTTTGATTCATCTCGTCAGTGCTGCTTCCGAAGCCTTACACAGCGCAAACCCCCCCCCCAGCAGCCAGCCCTGCCTGGCCCAGGCCTTCGCAGAAGGAGCGCAGAGCAGGGCGGGATCTGCTCCCGGGGCCTCTGCACCTGCCCCGGGGCCTCTGCACCTGCCCAGAGTCTTGTTCCCGTGGCCAGAGCCGAGCCCCTTCTGGTGTGAGTGCTGCGTCCACAGGTCCCTCCTGCTCCGCCCCCCAGACCAACCTGCCCCACTGAGCCCTCCTTCCAACACTGGGGCCCGTTGCCCTCCCCGCTGGAGCCTGGCAGAGGGCGCGTGGCCTGGGCGCTCCCGGGAGGGCTCACCGTGCCCTGGACCTCACGCCCTGGAAGTCTGGTGGCGGGAAGGCGAGCCCCCGGGCCGTCCCCGAGGACTTCCTGACGCTGAGAGATGGTGACGGCAGCCGTGTACCGGCCGGCCTCGTCTTGCACTTGCACCCTGGGCTGCCTGCATCCTTCTCCGTCAGGGTCTGGTGCACGGGGCGGATATGGTCACAAAAAGACATCCGTTCTTAGGAGGAAGTAAGGACTACTCCCTCATAGGTTCCCCCTAACTACAGTCTTCCCGATGGAATCCCTCAGCATCTAAGTGAAGCAAAGCTTTGTTTAGCAGCAAGCCGGCCGCCTCTGCACCACGAAAAGAATTTACCAGAAACCTAAGAAACGTTTCCCCGCGGCCTCCTCCTTAAACACCCCATCTCCTGCAAACAGCCCCGTTCGGAAAACGCCGTCCGGAGCAGAAACGCTTTTCTGAGGTCCAGGCCCCGACAGCACGCGGCTCCCAGCGGACTCGGGGCTCCCGCCTCGGGGCCCCAAACCCAGGTGCCGGGCGCAGGCTTGTTACTGAGAAGCCCTAGCGCCAACGACGCGTCTCGCAGGCCCCGTTGTGAGTGGCTCAGAGGCCAGAGCAGGCCCCCGAGCTCTCCCTGGGAGAAACGGCTGCTCCGGGGAAGCCTGGGGGGGCTGACGTCGCAGAAGACCTGGAAGCTGCGTGGCCTCTGCAGCCAGCCCGCCCGGCTCCTGTCCGGCCCGACACTCCAGCGGCCTGTCCTCAGGCGGTTTCCTGAGCTCGAGTTCTCGTTTCTCACCGGTGCAGGCTGAGCGGCTTGTGACCCACGGACACCGGTTTCTCGCCGTCTGGAGGCCCGAGTCCCACAGCAGGTACCGCCTCATGTGTGCGCCCCTGGCGGGAGGGTCGGGGGGGGGGGCGGGTCTCTGGACTCATAAGGGCACTAGCCCCATCATGAAGGCTCCACCTTCAGGACTTAAATATCTCCCAGAGGCCCCATCTCCTGATACCACCACCTCAGGGCCCTGGTCAGCAAACTGCGGCTCCCAAGCCACATGCGGCTCTCTGGCCCCTTGAGTGTGGCTCTTACACAAAATACCACCATGGCCTGGGCGACTATTTTGAAGAAGTGGCGTTAGAAGAAGTTGAAGTTTAAAAAATTTGACTCTCGCCAAAACCGGTGTGGCTCAGTGGATACAGCGTCGGCCTGTGGACTGAAGGGTCCCAGGTTCGATTCCGGTCAAGGGCATGTACCCTGGTTGTGGGCACATCCCCAGTGGGGGGGTGCTGGAGGCAGCTGATCGATGTTTCTCTCTCATCAATGTTTCTGACTCTCTGTCCAGCTATTAGCAGATGCACTCCTCTATGCGTGCAAAATGTCATGTGCCAAGGATGTGTACGTGGCCCCATTAGTAATAGCTGAAGAGTAGCTGCCTATTAATAGGGAACCTGTTAAATAAATGATGAGCTCCTATACAGCCACTTATAAAGGAACTAGAGGCCTGGTGCACAAAATCTGTGCACTCAGTTGCAGGGGGGGACCCTTAGCCTGGCTCGTGCCCTCTCGCCTGTGCCCTCTTGTAGTCCAGGACCACTTGGAGGATGTTCAATTGATGGCTAAGGCCTGCTCCTCCCAGGGAACAGGCCTAAGTCATCAATCAGACATCCTCAGAGCTGCTGCAGAAGCAGGAGAGGCTCCTGCCACTGCTGCTGTGCTCACCAGCTGTGAGCCCAGCTCTTGCATTGAGCATCTGCCCCCTGGTGGTCAGTGCACGTCATAGCGACCAGTCATTCTGCTGTGTGGTCAATTTGCATATTAACCTTTTAGTATATAAGATAAAGAAGGTCTGTACGAACTGATATGGAAAATGTCACTGGGCATTATTGGTCAGTGTAAAGCAAGCATGTCAAACTCAAAGGGCAATACAGGCCGAATAAACAGGGTTTAAGTTGATGTGGGCCGCAAAGAAACAAAAGCTTCAATTTTCCTAGAAACATAAGTTTATTTCGACAGAGACATGCCGAATACAAAAGGCTGAAATAAATGAGTCATTGTTAACATAAAATAATGGAACATTCTAATAAAAAGTAACATTTTTCTTGAACATTAACTTACCAGACACTGAATAACAAACGAATAAGCGTAATGCAAATAAACCTATTTTTCTTGTTCTCCGAAAGCAAAATATTTCTTGTTGCACGCACCAAACAAGTCAGTTCAAGACTAATGGTGCGGCAATCGACTGCTAAAACATTCGCCGCTGGTGTCATTGGAGAGAAACGGTATTAACAGATACACTCCTACATGTAAAAAAGATGCATAAGGAAAATGAATGTAGCATGATTATAGTCATCATTCATTAGCGAACGTTGTAGTTCGTTAATAATAATTATGTATAACAGGATATTATAAACATTGTTACAAAATTTTTATTAAAACATTTTTTACATACAGTTATATTGGTGGGACCACAGAAATATTCATTGTGGGCCACATGCGGCCCAAGGCCTGCGAGTTTGACATGCTTAGTGTAAAGGGTAAGGAGGATGCCGGTGCATATGGTGCGCTAATATTTGAGAGTGAAGAATGTGCACTTAATATTTTAGTAGATGCCTGGAGGACCCCGGAATAATACCCGGAACCTGGGGATGCTGGTTGCCTCCTGAGCAGGAACTAGGAGGCTTGGGTTCCCACAGCCCAGCCTGCACCCTCTCACAGTCCGGGGCCCCTTGGGGGCTGTCCGCCTGCTGGCAGGGCGCAGGCCTCAGCCGGCAGTCAGACACCCCTCTTGCAGTCTGGACCCCTGCGCTCCTTACCACCTGCCTGCTCGCCGCTCCTTACCGCTCAGCTCGCCGCTCCTTAGCGCTGCCACGGAGGTGGGAGAGGCTCCTGCCACCACCTCCTGCCACCGCCACTGCGCTCGCCAGCCATGAGCATTGCGTTGAGGGTCTGCCCCTGGTGGTCAGTGCGCATCATAGCAACCGGTTGTTCTGGTTATTTTGCCATAACAGTCACTTAGGCTTTTATTACATAGACTAGAGACCCGTTGCAGGAAGATTCCTGTAAGAATAGGGCTTCCTGCGGCCTGAGCAAAGCTCCCTCCCATCTCCTCTGCCTCGCTCCCTCCCTTCTCTTCCACCCTGCCTGCTTCCCTCCCTTCTCCCCCATCCCACTTGCTTGCTTCTCTGCAGCTTTGGTCCCTTCTGCAGTGCTTGGCTTCCTTCTATGCCATCTTCTGCGCTAGGATATGCAAATTAACCACCATCATGGTTGGGTTAATTTGCATACTCTGATCGGCTGGTGGGTGTGGCTTGTGGGTGTTGTGAAGGTATGGTCAATTTGCATATTACTCTTTTATTAGATAGGATTATAGGTTGAATCATGACTCACAGTATTCATGTTGGAGTCCTAACACTCAATATTTCAAAATGTGACCTTATTTGGAAGTAGGGTCGCTGGAGATGTAATCAGTTAAGAGGAGGAGCTCATAGAGGGCAAGGTGGCCCCTAATCCAGAACGACACGTCTTTGATTATAAAGGCGGTTGGGCACAGAGAACACTGGGTGAAGATGAAGGCAGAGACTGCCCAGCAAACCCCCGAGTCCAGGAGACAGGCCATGAATACATTTCCCCCCTCCAGTCCTTAGAAGGCACCAACCCTGCAGACGAGAAGCCTTGGTCTTGAGACAGTAAATTTCCGTTTTTGTAAACCAATCAGCCTGTGGCGCTTGGGCTCAGCAGCCCTGGCAAACGAGTACAATATCCTTTGGTGTCTTTTTAATTCTGTGTTACGTACCTGTGTCACCAATTAAAACTTTTCCCAACACAAACGTCCAATTCTCCCACAGGCCTCCCCAGATTCAGCAGCTGGACCAACTTTATAGATGCTGAGAACGTTTTATCTCCACAACAGCTTCACCAGGTTCTTTTTTTAAAAAATATATTTTATTGATTTTTTTTTGCAGTATAACTTATATTTAATAGTAGTACATATGTTTTCCTTTCCCCCTCCCCATTATCCTCCCCTAGCCTCCCCTACCCCCCAGCACATGTCCCCACCTGCCCCCCTCCCCGCCCCAGTGTCCTTCATTCATTGGTTATGCTCATATGCATGCATACAAGTCCTTCGGTTGATCTCCCCCAGCATCCGCCTCCCATCCACCCCAGCCTTCCCCCTGTAGCTTGACAGCCTGTTCAATGCCTCCCTGCCTCTATATCAATCACTCTCCCCTGTTTCTTTTCTTTCTTTTTTTAAAATATATTTTATTGATTTTTCACAGAGAGGAAGGGAGAGGGATAGAAAGTCAGAAACATCAATGGGAGAGAAACATCGATCAGCTGCCTCTTGCACACCTCCTTCTGGGGATGTGCCCGCAGCCAAGGCACATGCCCTTGAGCGGAATCGAACCTGGGACCTTTCAGTCCGCAGGCCAACGCTCTATCCACTGAGCCAAACCGGTTCGGCTCCCCTGTTTCTTTTCTTCAAAAATATCTTGCCTCTGCAGACTAGAAATAAATGTATAAGAACAAAAAATGTTTGAGTCTCGGTTACAATGTCCAACTGTTCTGAGTCCCAGTTTCAATGTCAAATAGTTTCTTTATGTGTACATGTCAGCAATGGTATCCAGATGGGGGACACATCGTGGCAATGCAAGATCCATCCTCTCTGGAACCAGGTTCTGATATAATGTCACTCTTCACAGGGCTCCTGTCTTCACAAAAGGGGCCAAATGTGTACTTTTCCTTCATCGTTCTAACCGTGGGGCCGGCCCTCAGCGTTCGCTGGAGTACATGAACACGGGTAGCAACATTTTTTACTCCCTGCCTACATTTCTATCACTGTTTATTGATTTGGGGGCTTGATAAGCTATCGAATGACTTATGTTTAGTCAGAGTGACATGCCTGAAACCTAACCTTAAGATTTTGGAGGATACGTGGGAGGAAAAACATCATTTAAATACACATTTAAGAATTTCACGTCAAATGAGTTGGGGGTTTAGTATTTTTCAGGGGAGATAATTCTTTAAACAGATTTTTTTTTTTTCTGGTGGGAGGATGAGGAATCAAGAAAGGTTTTCTGGATTTGGCTCAGTGGATAGAGCATCGGCCTGCAGACTGAAAGGTCCCAGGTTCGATTCCGGTCAAGGGCATGCACCTTGGTTGTGGGCACATCCCCAGGAAGGGGTGTGCAGGAGGCAGCTGATGGATGTTTCTCTCGTTGATGTTTCTGACTTCCTATCCCTCTCCCTTCCCCTTTGTAAAAATTTTTTTAAAAAAAGGTTTGCTCTCTGAGTTGCTGTGCTTGATGAGGGACAAGCGAAAGAATCGGTCCATCTTGTTCCAAAGGGTGGGCCTTGGAGGATGAAAGTGACATTTGCATCCGGCACTAAAGATCAATAGTCCGGCTCCGCTATTTGTTTCCGGAGCTGCCTGAACAGTCCCACAGACTGGGTGTCTTCAAACAACAGGAAGTTACTGTCTCACGTCCTTAAGGCGGTGCTGGAGATCAAGGCGTCTGCGCGTTCTGCTGGGAGATTCTGGTGGGGGACCCGTCCTTGTCCCCTCTCTCTCTGACGTTGGCTTGTTGGCCCATCACTCTGATCTCTGCCTCCACCTTCACAGGGCGTGCTCCCCGTCTGTGACTCTGCCCGCTGTCCTCTCCTCACGAGGACACAGCCGCTGGATTGGGGCCCAGTAAGAATGATCCTAACCTGATGACGTCTGCAAAGTAAGGTCGCATTCTGAGGTTGTGGGTGGATGTAAAGTCAACCCGTTACAGCTGCTGAGCTGGAACTCACTGAGGACGGAGACTCAGCCCAGGGCAAGGGAGTGCTTGACCTTGTAGTTGAGTACCGGCTGTGGACGCAGACAGACTTGGTTTGCAGTCCTGGTTCTGCCGGCTGGTCAGCCATGTGAATTCGGGCAAGTCAGTCCACATCGCTGAGCCTGTGTTCTCCTCTGCACCATGGGCCTCCTGCCGCCTGGGGTTGCTGGGTGAGATAAATGAGATCAGGTCCTGGCGTGCTTAGCCCATGGATTGGCTTTTAACACGAGAGTCCCCATTTCCATGGCTCCTGGCATTCTTGCAGGGAGGAAGGTGGACAGTTAAATAGCAAAACAGGACAGTTTATGATGAAAGGCTCTGAGGCCGGTACAGGATGTACTCTGCCACGGGAGGTCAGAGAGCACAGGGCTGGACAGAGGGGCTGTAACTTTTCATAACAAACAGATGCAAAGCTAGTGCTGTAATCTGAAATGCCGCACCTAAGCACGACTCATTTCCCCCTTCCCCTCCACCAGCATATATTTCTTTTCTTCTTCTTCTTTTCTTTTTAAAGCTTTTATTGATTTTAGAGAGAGGGAAAAGGAGAGGGATAGAGAGACAGAAACATCAGTCGGCTGCTGCAATCGAGCCGGTAACCTCTTGGTTTGTGGGTCGACCTCAGCCGCTGAGCCTCATGGGGTGGGCCGCCACGGTGTATTTCTAGAGCTTGTCAGAGACCGGATACAGCATGACCCAACCGGACCTTTCCTGTCCCCCCGTCTGCTCTCACACCCTCTGCGGAGGCTGCTCTCTCCCCGTGCACTTGACCATCAGGACGTTAGAGAGAGGCCATGGCGCCTATCCACGTGGACCTGGCCACTGTCCAGGCTGCCCACGGCGGGCTGGTCTATCGGGAGGCACTGGCTGGCGAAGCTGTGCATGGCAGGGCATGCTGATGTCGAGAACACCCCAGAGACAAACCAAAACGCCTGGGCTGCTCGGCTTTTGGCACAGGCCGGGGGACGTGGCTGTGCTCCTGTTCTCCTGTCCGCTCCTGGTCCATCAGGAAGGGACTACATCGTGCAGACACTGACATCTTTGGGTGACATTTTCTTTGAGCACTCACCGTTGTAGCTGGGCTTGAGTCCCCTCTGTGACCTGCACTATGGTCAGCCAGGCACGGCCACATCGCCCTCAGCCAGGCCCGGCCACATGGCCTTCGGGGCTCACTGCCACCTTCCCCAGCGCCCGCAGCTGCCCTTGTTTCCCGGGCACCGAGGAAAAGCGTGTGCACAAAGCTTTGTTCCTGAGCTGTAGCTTTTTAGGTGTTTCCCATGGTGACTGGGGGGCTGGGCACCCAGCCGCTCGCTGGCTCTATTGAGTGCCCGGTTAACGGCTCGGGCTCTAGATCCAGTTGCCCACATTCACACCCTGCCTCTGCCAGTCAAGTCCCTAAACCTTCACTGTTTCACCTGAAAGGGAGCATCAGACTCAGACCCAATCTGCTTGCCGAGCGGATTGTTCCAGGTTTGGTCCTTGGGAAGCAGACTGTGAGGCAGAGTGAGCTCGCAGGACTTTATGAGGGAATTCTTTTTGTTTTTTTAAATACATTTTATTGATTTCAGAGAGGAAGGAAGAGGGAGAGACAGAAACATCCATGAGGAGAGAAGATCATTGACTGGCTGGCTCCTGCACGCCCCCCACTGGGGATCAAGCCCGCAATCCAGGCAGGTGCCCTTGTCCGGAATCGAACCTGGGACCCTTCAATCTGCAGGCCAATGCTCTATCCACTGGGCCAAACCAGCGAGGGCATGAGGGAATTCTCTTAACAGCAACGGACCCCTCCCCCAAGGGAGAGCAGGAGGCAGGACTGGGCAGAGGGGGAGTTGAGCGGCCATGCAGTCCCAAAGGAAGTAGCAGCCAACCCCAGAGGGCGCTCTGGAGCTGGGAAGGCGCAGGAGCCCTGTTCTCAGCTGGCCCAAAAGGGCAGGGCCATCAAGCCCCTCCCTAGGCCTGTGCCTGATGCAGGTTCCCCTGGGGGGGGAGGCCTTGGCCAAGGCCGTTTGCTCCAGCCGAGCCGATTCCCCAGTGGCGGCTGGGACCCGTCCTCCTGCAGTGTTCCGGCCTCTGGGAGGATGAGCCTCCACCGCCCGGACTCAGTGAGGCCATCCGCACGGAGCCCGGACAGGGCCCGGCATGCAGCAGAGCCTTTCTGAAGGGTGGCCCTTCCAGCTGCTGCTGTTGTAACGCGTTTACCAGGCCCTGTGCCGCCCGCCGGCGACGCCGTGGCCATCAGGATTCCTCTCCGGTCCTCATGAAACTCGACCCCACAAGCTCATCAGACCATCCAACAAGCAATTGGAGACGGTGGACCTGAGAGAATGGCCCAGGGTTTGCATGGGAGCATCCAGCGGGGTACAGGACCCAGACGGGGAAGGCGGAGGGGAGCGCGAGGCCCAAGGTGATGGCGGGAGAGGAACGGGGTGAGCCAGGCCAGGTGGGGGTGGGGGTGGTGGGGAAGCAGTGTACCAGGCAAGAGGAAGCATGGTGCATTCCTGGTCTGGTCCACCCGGCCGGCACCCGTGTGCGCCAGGGAGCAGGAGCAGGAGGAAGGGTCTGGCGCACACCAGGCCAAGGGGTGTGGACTTGGACGTGGGGCAATAGGAGCCATCTAACCGGACAAAGGACTGTCCTTGTACTTGAAAACGGCACTCAGCTGCCATGTCGGCAGTGGGCTGGACCTGGACAAGGTTAGAAGCTCTTGTCGGTCCAGATGAGAGAAGGTGACCGGGATAAGGCTGGCGGCACTGAGGGAGGAGGCCGCACGGCGCCCAGGGACACTGAGGAAGTGGAGTCTGCAGCCTCGGGGATGATCGGATGGTAAGAGAGGAAGGAAAATCCTGGATCATGTTTAAGTTTTTGATCTGGGACAAGGAACTCCAGAAGGCCTGGTATCTTAGTCCGATCGGCTGCTCTAACAGAACACCGTGCACTGGGCGGTTAGAAACACAGAAACGATTTCTCACAGCTCTGGACGCTGCCAGTCCAAGACCAACGCGCCAGAGGAGTCAGTGTCTGCTGGGATCCCCACATCTCTCTCAGTGCATGGTGGCCGTCTTCTCGCTCTGTCCTCACATGATGGAAGGGGTGAGAGAGCTCTCCAGTCTTTCTCTCTTTTTTAGGAATATTTTTATTGATTTCAGAGGGAGAGAGAGAAGCATCCATGATGAGAGAGGATTATCAGTCGGCTGCCATCTGCACGCCCCACACTGGGGATCGAGCCCACCACTTGGGCGTGTGCCCGACCGGGAATCAAACCGTGACCTCCTGGTTCATAGGTGGACACTCAACCACTGGGCCCCGCCGGCTGGACTCCAGTCATTCTTTCTATTCTTCCTTTTCTTTTTTTAAATATTTTATTGATTTCTTACAGAGAGGAAGGGAGAGAGATAGTTAGAAACATCAATGAGAGAGAAACATCTGTCAGCCCCCTGAGGATGTGCCCGAAACCAAGGTACATGCCCCTGACCGGAATCGAACCCGGGACCTTTCAGTCCACAAGCCGAAGCTCTATTCACTGAGCCAAACAGGTTTCAGCAATTCTTCCTTTTCTTTCTCCTTCCTTCCTTCCTTCCTTCCTTATTTATTTTTAATTACTATTATTTTCAAAATGCATTTTTATTGATTTCAGAGGGAAGGGAGAGGGAGAGAAACATCAGTGATGTGGGAAAAGCACTGGTCGGCTGTCTCCTAAGGCCTCACACTAGGGGTAGAACCCCCCCCCCCCACCAGGGATGTGCCCGCCCAGGAATCGAACCGTGACCTCCCAGTTCACATCGCAGTTCATTCACGGTCCGACACTCACTCCCCAGCCACGCTGGCCAGGCCAGTTTTTTGTTTTTGTTTTTGTTTTTTTTTTGAGTCCATTACTCTCATGAGTGCTCTGCCCTCATGACATAATCACCCCCTCAAGATCCCTCATCCAAATAGCATCACCTTGGGAATAACTGTCAACACAGGCATTTTGAGGGACACCACATGCAGTCTATAGCACTTGGGGGAATAGTCTATAGCACTGGAGCGAAAAAAAAAACCGTCAAGGACAGACATGCTCCTCCTTATTCGGCATGGCTCCATGGAGCTCCTTCCAGCCGGCTCTCCAAGGCCCAGGCGACATGTCAGTCAGACAAACCCGCGTGCAGCCCCTGGGGCAGAACAACGCTCAGAAGCAGCTACAGCAATCCCAGAGGAACTTGCTTCCTCCTTGCTTTTTTCTGGGGGGCAGGGGGAGCCCAGCTAAGAATGCCCTCACTGTTTAAACTATGGTTGCGGTGGAAAGCAAATTAAGCAATGGAAGAAGACAGAAATAAAAATTCACTTTGGATTCAACCCTTGGCAAACATCAGTATTTCTTGAACGCAGACTCTGGGCTCAGCCCTGCGCTCGGGGCTTTAGATACAAGGAAGCACAAGATAGACACTGGCCCCGGCACTTGAGGGTCCACCTCCTTCTTTGGTAAATTAGTACACTGGCATTTTTACAAATACACTTTATTGGGTTTTTTTACAGAGAGGAAGGGAGAGGGATAGAGAGCTAGAAACATCGATGAGAGAGAAACATCCATCAGCTGCCTCCTGCACGCCCCCCACTGGGGATGTGCCCGCAGCCAAAGTCCATGCTCTTGACCGGAATTGAACCTGGGGCCCTTCAGTCCGCAGGCCCACGCTCTATCCACTGAGCCACACCGGTTAGGGCAGTACAGTGCCATTTAGGTTCATACATCAGTCTCCTGCGTGTTTGGTGACCTGAGCCAGTCCCTTAGTCACCTCTGTGTTTTTACAAAACCGAGTTTTTGGACGTCAGAGTAGACGAGCAGACCCGTGTGAGTGGGAACCGGGCCGCCCCAGGTGATCGGCAGGCCCCCTAGCATTTGCCCCAAAGGGGTGCTGTGAGGGCTGGAGAGGCCGGGTGGTGTCTCTGCGGGTCCCAGGGCAGCCTCTGATTTTGAGCTGGAAAACTGGGCCCAATGATCAGTCCAAGGCAACTTCTCAACATGTTGTTTGGGGGAAGCGAAGGAGCCTGCATGCCTGAGGATCTAAAATGGAGCCTCCCAAAATATTCTCTGGGGCGCCTTCTCTCCCCCAGGAGGAACCGGGTGCTTGGCCGAGGTCAGAGGCGCAACCACCATTGAGTCAACCAAACAAAAGTTTTTCATTTCAAGAAAGGCCCCTACTTCCTAACCATAAGCCAGGACTGAAGATAACAAAAACAACCTCTGCCATGAAAAGGACCAAACCTCCAAAGGGCGTGATTTTTCTTGCAGTTGTTCGCTGCCACGACAGTGTCTGTACTTGAGATCCCGGAGCAGGAAACTATGCGCTGCGGACGCAACCTCGCCTTCTCTCTGGGTTCCAGGAGGCAGGCAGGTGAATTTCCACTCGCACGTCCGTTTTCCCCCTGGCTTCGTAGGTCAGGTCCACATTCCTGAGCCCATAGGGGGAAAAATAAAAAAAAATAAAACGGTGATCCCAAAACGTAACTGAGAGACTCCAGTGTCGGGAGCATCAGAATAGCAGGGAGCCAAAGGGGTGTGTGTGTGTTGCGGGGGGAAGGAGGCTGGGAGAAACTCTAGCTTAAAACCGGCGACTTTCAAGGCTGACGATGACTTTGTTTTTACACGAAGGAGCCGCAGCTCCGCACCCCGAGAGAGAGCGGACTCCAGTCCCGGGGATACCCCGCGGCTCCAAGGGGAGGGAGCGGATCTGGAAACCGAAACCGGCCGGGGGCACTGGGACAGCGCCCCCACCGGCAGGGCCCCCCGGGGCCGGGCCTAGGGGCGGGAGGAGGAGGGCGGGGGAGGAGGTGGGAGAGGGGGAGGGGCGCCCGCCCAGGCCCCGCCCCGCCCGCCCCGGCCCCGCCCCGCCCGCCCGCCCGGCGCTCGGTTCCAGCCGATGACTCAGGGCGGAGCTCCGCTCCCGGCCGCGCCGCCGCCAACTTCCCTGGATGGGCCCAGAAGTTTCTGGCCGGCCAGCTGCCGCCTCCCTCTCTCTCCTCCGTCCCCGCTGGCAGCGGCGAGGCTGTTTCCAGACGCTTCCAGCCCTCGCGGGCCACGTCACCCCCGCCTCTAATTCATAAAGGCGCCCGGCGCCGGCTCCGGGACACGTCGGCGGCGCGCACGGCCGGAGGCCCCGCACCCCGTGACTCGGCACCCCGCACCCCGCACCCCGGCGGCCTCCCTCCCGGGCCCACCCCGACCCCGGACCCGGACCCGGCCCAGCCATGAGCGCGGCCACCCACTCGCCTGTGATGCAGGCGGCGTCCGGCAGCGGCGACCGCGACCCGCTGCCCCCCGGCTGGGAGATCAAGGTCGACCCGCAGACCGGCTGGCCCTTCTTCGTGGACCACAACAGCCGCACCACCACGTGGAACGACCCGCGCGTGGCCCCCGAGGGCCCCAAGGTGAGCCGCCCCCCCCCCCGGACGGCCGGGCCGGGTGCGGGGACCCGAGGCGGCCGCGTGACCCCCTTCCCCCCCCCCCCCGGGCGGCACCGGCTCCGGGATCGGCCCGTCGCGCCCCTCCGAGCCCCTCCCGGGCCGCCCTCGGCCGCCGTGCGGCGATGGGGAGGCATCGGGGACTTCCTGCCCCGGCCGCGGGGTGCTGCCGGGGGTCGGCCGGGAAGTGCGGCCCGCGCGGCGGCGGCGTCAGGTCCCGTCCGCCGGCTCGACTCGAGGGGCCGCCGGCCGCGGGCTGGGGCTGGCCGGGCCCCGCGAGGGACGGCGGCCTGGTCGGCACCCAGGCCGGGCCGGGCCCATTGGCCGCCGGTGCCCGGGGGGAGGTGGCGGGCCGTCTCCGGCGGCGCCAGGGCCGCTCGCGGGCGGGGGCGGGGGCGCCGGGTTCCACCCTCCGGGCTCCGCGGCCGGCCGGGGTGGTGGGCCCGTGACTCAGGACACTCGTGGGAGCACATTCCCCCTTTTTCTCTCCCCGTTTTCGATGGGAAGTTGGATTGTATTTGAGACGGTTCCGGGGGACCTGCCCGGGGACTGGCTTCTCCCCGAACTGCGGCCGGGCCCCCGACCCGGCCTCGCCGGGAGAGGAACGGCGTCCCTCCCGCCCCTCCCGAGTGACGGCGGCAAACCGTCCGGACCCGCTTTTAAAGCGCGGGCACCCGAGCGGGGGCGCCTCTGAGCGCAGCACCGGTCCGCTCCGCCCGCCCGTGTGCAGGGGCCAGCACTCACCCCCGAGGAGCATGGCGGTTCGGAAATTTAAAAAACGGAAAAGTCTAATTTAAAAAGTAAAACTAATTGCACAGAAAATTGTGCAGTTGTTTATAAATTTGAGGATTTTTTCCCCCCCAGAAGGAAATATACTAGTACTTGGTCCCGGCTCCGTTGGGTGGAGTGTTGTCCTGTAATCCAAAAGATTATGGGTTCGGGGGGTTCAGTTCCTGGTGGGGTGCTGATGGGAAGCAGCCGATGTTTCTCTCTCTTCCCCCCTTACTCTCCCTAAAAAAAGTAAATTAAAAATGTCCTTGGATGAGGACTAAACAGAAAAGTAAATATACTCAAAGGGTACCTGTAAATGCTACTCTGGACAAAATGAAAATAAAAGCTCCAAAGAACTAGTAAGTTATTTTGAAGACATAAAAATTCAGAAAGTTAAAAATGCTTTGAAAGTTTAGAAGAAAGGTTTATATTATTTACCTTCATTTTAGGAACTTTTTTCTTTAAAATATTGAAAAAAACTCTAGTGCCCAATGAGATATTGTACACTCAGCAACTTACATTTATAAGAAATTAATTGTATATTTATTTCTGAAAATTAGTACAAGCGGCTATAATTAGCACAAGGGCCATAATTATACACTTATTTGTGTGTGTGTGTCTGCTCAGCCCATTATTGGGTGAAACTCATGTTCATTTCAAACCAGCCTCGTTACTGCAGTCTGTGTGGATGTAGATTTGTTTTACATATTCTTACTGATTTCAGAGAGGAAGGAAGGGGGAGAAAGAAATAGAAACATCAATGATAAGAGAGAATAATTGATTGGCTGCCTTCTGCACACCCCAGATTGGGGATCAAGCCCGCACCCCAGACATGTGCCCTTGACCACAATCAAATTCACGACCCTTCTGTCCGCAGGCTGACCCTCTGTCCCCTGAGCCAAACCGGCAAGGGCTAGATCTTCAGTGTGGTTTAAAAAAAAAAAAGACAACAATCCTTTTGAGGTTTCCTTCCTGTGGAGGCAGGGACAGTCGATCTGCTGGCACCCTTTGTTGTGAGTGAAGGTCAAGTTTGAACATATCCACTTAGGAGTAAAACCCAGGACGCCAGCACTTTGTGTTCAGCATGAAACTCACCCGGCCAGTTGAGATCTTCGTGCACCCACCGATGGGTGGCTCAGGCTGTGGTTTCACAAAGCGGCTCAGGGTGGAAAAAAGCAGGTCGAGTTACTATTCTTCTCAGCACAGAGAACATAAGCGCTACTCAGTCAGAAGTCTGACGCTGGAAAAGTTGACTTGAAAATTCAAGTTGGAATTTTCATGTAGAAAGTCCTTAGAGGTCCTTGAGCTCAGCCTCTCTGTTATAGTGACAGAGAAACTCGGAGAGGGGGGGTGTGTTCGCAAAGGCCGCCCGGCTAACTAATGGCAAAGGGAAGCGCCCGGGAAGTCCTAAGGAGAGGCGGGGTGTCTGGGGAAGAAGGAGGCGCATCTTGACTTTGTACGAAGCCCCGAAGTGTGCGGGTTCGAATGCTGGACTCTGTCCTGATCGCCCAGCTTCGGGTGGCCGGTTTCTGCGCTGTGACTACTGGAATGGTGGTGGCTGGTTGCGATCAACGCGAGGAAAGCGTTCTCCTTACCAAATTAATTGCAATTTCTCAGCAGGAAACCAACACACAAGGTGAAAACCGGCAGCCAGTTCAATAGCTCTTTGGGCTTCATCGCCTTGGAGTCTGTGCTTTTGATAAGACACAGGATATCTGGGTGATTAATTAGTTCAGGTTCACGGACATGACTTACGCCTACTCCAGACCAAACCCAGTGGAAAGCCCTTCACTTTGTGTGGGAAATCGGTTTCTTTTTTTTGTTAATCCCCCCCGAGGATATTTCCCCCCGTTGGTTTTCAGAGAGAGTAACATCCGTGGGAGAGAAACACATGCGTTGGTTGTCTCCCCGCCCCGGGCTGGGCATTGAGGCTGCACCCAAAGGATGTTCCCGGGACTGGAATGGAACCTGGGACCCTGCAGTCCAGAGCCTGTGGTCTAACCACCGAGTCACTCGCCAGAGCAGAAACCTGTTTCTTCCTTTTTTAAAATTTTGTAAATATTTATTGATTTCGGAGAGGAAGGGAGAGGGAGAGATAGAAACATCCATGATGAGAATCATTGATTGGCTGCCTCCTGTACACACCCCCTCCTGGGGATCGAGCCTGCAGCCAGGGCCTGTGCCCTTAACTGGAATGGAACCTGGGGCCCTCCACAGGGACCCTCGCTCTGTCCTCTGAGCCAAAGCCGCCAGGGCCCGAATCGGGTTCTGGTGCACACCGAGAGAAGGGCCCTGGCACAAACAGCTGTTCGGAGGAGCTGAGCTCGGAGGATCCTGCGAGCATCCTGATCCAGGATATGCTGTCAGCCGATCGGGAGCTGTTCGCTGAGCAGGAATCCCAGAGAAAGCCCGCTCTGGGGAAGACAGTTTCTGAGTGTCTCCAGTTGAACCGCGTAGATAAAGGAATGGCTTTCATTTAGTCTTATACTCTTGTCTCCTCTCAGTTGATCCCTGAGGTGGGGGGAGGGACTATCCCCATTTTTCCAGAGGGGGAAAGTGAAAGCAAGTGTTGCCCTTCAGTGCAGGGGTGGGGGAGGGGGGCAGCTGACAGCCAAGGCGTTGGCTTTCTCCAGCTCCACTCTAAGTGCGCCTCCACCTGCAGGCGTCCTGGATATCGATTTTCCGCACGCGTGGCTCCCCACTAATCTCCGGCCAGTTCATACCAGCCCGGCGCCTCCCTGGCCAGAGGTGGGCGTTCACGGTGGAGGCAGGAGATGCCCAGTTTCCTTGCTGCCCCTCCTCTGGGTTCTCACGAATAAACAGTGGCCAGCTCCTTCGGAGTCTGTCACTGCATCGCTCTGTCACAAACCCCCGGGCCAGGGGGACCCTCCCTCCGGGAGCAGGGCTTTCCCAGCTCCACATCTTGCAGGTCGCCAGCACAGGACCACGTTTGGCTGTGTCCACGGAAGCGTTCGTTATCAGTGTTGCTAGTAGCGGCCGGTGCACATTGGAAGGAGATTAATTAGAAGAAATATTTTAATTCGCTATTCGCCCTTTCTCTATAGTGGAAGTGTCAGAGATGAAGTGTCAGAAATAGGTTGTGCCAGTAGTTGATCTTCAGATATATTCTGTCTCCGCCACCGCTTTCTTTCAGCTTCACAATGTCAACAAAAACAACCAAATTCACGATCAACAATGACAGATTGGAACACCTGCGTGCGATTGGTGCCAGAAAGAGCTTTATGTGCATTGCGCATGCGTGAGTCAACGTTTATTTTTAAATTGCCAGTGCACGTCATATGTACTGGCCAGATGGTCGGACATACGTATGGTCAGTCAGTTAGCCTTTTATGTATACAGATTGTTGTTACTTTGTTAATCCTCACCTGAGGATATTTTTTCCCATTGATTTATAAATGTTTTTATTGATTTCAGAGAGGGCGGGAGAGATGCAAACATCAGTGATGAGAGAGAATTATTGATTGGCTACCTTCTGCATGCCCCACACTGGGGATTGAGCCCGTACCATTGGTATTTCGAATGGAAGGGAAGAGGGGAGACATACACACACATCAATCCACATCAATCAGTTGTCTGCCGCATGTACCACTACCAGTCCTGGGGATCGAACCTGCAAACCTCGTTACTTGCCCTTGACCGGGAATTGAACCTGAGACCCTTCAGTGTGTGAGCTGATGTTCTAACCACTGACCAATGCCGGCCAGCACTCGGGGAAACCTTTTAAGAACACAGATTGCTAGCAGTGTCACCCACTATCCCCAACCTCCCGTCCCCAGCCCATGTTGAATCCGCATTGCTCAGGGTAGGGCCCAGAAGTCTGAAACTCAGAAAAGCTTTCCTGATGATTCTTGAATCTGCCAGACTAGCGTTTGGAGCCACTGAGTGGCATTGACCTCAGTGGGGGGAAGGAGGTGGCAGGTTGTGACTTAGAGTGCAGTAGGCCTGCCTGTAGGCCCTGGAATCCCTCATTTTCCTTCTTGGTGAAACTCCCCCGTGCCTGGCTTCTGGGAGTGTGACTATGGGGGCAGGGGGGTGATGTGGGGAGGGATGGAGCCTGGCAGGTGACAGTGCCAGGTGTGGGGAAGGATCAGACTCTGGGAGGTTCCCAGACCCCCCTGCACCCCAAGAAAGCACGAGTCCGTGTTTCCTTCCTGTCTTGCCCTCTAGCAGAAGCCCGCCGTGGTGATTTGACAGGTGACCCTCAGGTCCTGTGGGACAGGCAGAGACCTCCTTCCACAGGAAATGGGACACGCTCTGAGTTTCGACTGAAGTAGGGACACCCACTTATTCTGCTTCAGGTTCAGCAGAGCCTCCTGGTTCTTCTGGAAGATGAGGTCATTTTGCTCTTTGCAGGCCGATTGCGAGCTCTTGTGCTGCTCGGAGGGAGCAGAGCAGCCAGGGAGCGATGGCCGTTCTGTCCTTTGAATTCCCAGCTAGTTGCCGTCACCGAGGGGCACATTCCTTCGCGACGGACGAACAGTGTGGATAAAGCTGGCCAGATGCCTTAGAAGTCCAGCTCAGCCAGGGCCCTCCTTCCCCCTCCAAAGAACAGTCTGTGTTAGCCTGCGCAAGGGCAGCATAATTTGTCCCCCGTTTCGTCGGCAGATTTGCCCTTTACGAGGGCAGAGCCTGCGCGGCGGCGGTGGCGGTGGCGGGCGGCTCTGACGTTAGCCAGGGCCGGGAAGGCGGAAGCCGCTTCCTGCTGTCGGGCTGGTTGTGAGTCAGCTTCGGGCCTCCCAGGAGGCCTGATTGGCTCTGTCCTCCTTCCCGGAGTGACACACGGCTGCCTTATATAAGCCACTCTCCGTGTCTGTCACTCCTGTTGATGGGTTACAATGATCTGATATTTATCATCAAAAATAGAAAGCTGTGCATCATCCAAACCTGCTCTTTCTCCACATTTTTGCTGGCTCACCCTGCCTCTGAGATATTTAATACATTTGTCCCGGCCGGTGTGGCTCAGTGGATAGAGCCATCGGCCTTTGGACTGAAGGGTCTCCAGCTTGATTCCTCCGGTCAAGGGCATGTACCTTGTTTGCGGGCGCATCCCCCGCGGGGGGTGTGCAGGAGGCAGCTGATCGATGTTTCTCTCTCATCAGTGTTTCTGACTATCCCTCTCCCTTCCTCTCTGTAAGAAATCCATAAAATATATTAAAAAAATATTTAAGCCGGTTTGGCTCAGTGGACAGAGCATCGGCCCCTGGACTGAGGGTCCCAGTCTGATTCCTGTCAAGGGCACATGCTCAGTTGCAGGCTCGATTCCCCGTCCTGGTCAGGGTGCCTGAAAGAGGCAGCTTATCAGTGTGTCTCTCCCCCATCCATGTTTCTCTCTGTCTGCCTCTCCCCCTCCCTCTGCTCTCTCTAAAAAAGAAAGTCAGTGGGAAAATGGCCATCGGTGAGGATTGACAACAGATACCGTTCAGACACTTTGCGGAGGAAAGATGAGTGCGGGACAGAGGCCTTGCTTGGTGGGAACCTTGTGAGGCCCACGGTGCTGCTGAGCCGAGCATCCGGCCCTGCCGGCTCCCCCTGCTCCTGCGCCAAGTCTGCGCCCCGAGCCCTCTGCCTCCGCCCCGGCTCCCAGCTGGGCTCCTGAGGCTCCGCCCCAGATCCCCTCCTCGGGCAGACATGGGAGCTAACCCCACCCTCCCTTGGCGTTGTGCCACTGCGTGCGATGTCTGGGGTTCGAGAACCTTCCCATATTTCTAGGGAGATTTCTTGCAGGGAGGGGCTTGGCAGCTATTTGGGAGCCAGGCAGCTTGCAAAGCTTAATCGCAGGGTTTCTTTAGGAAGGCATGAAGCCAGTATTTTGGGGGTTCATGTTTAGACGTATGTGCCCTGTGGGTGCTTTCCCAAACCTCATCTCTGACTCCTCAGAGCAGCTGTGAAATCGAAACGTTCAGGGGCGCCTTCTCTGTCGGAGAGGGGCGTCTGGCCCGAGGCCTGTCAGCTGAGGCCACAGGGCACTGGCCGCCGTGGCCAGAGATTTGCCCGCCCGGCGGCCGGCAGGGGCGGCGGACTCGCCCCCAGTGGGTCTTGAAAGTCCTTCACGCTCAGCCCGCCATCGGCAGCCGAGGGCCTCCCCGCACGGCGGGTGAGCAATGTCGGCTCTCTTCCCGAGCCTGGGTCTGAGCTTAGGAGACGGGCCGAGGCTTCGCTCATCCATCCCGTCTGCTCCCCGCTGCCTGCGCTCTGCAGCGCGGTGCCCGGTGCCCGGTGCCAGGTGGACTGTTACCCCCGGGACTCTGCCGGCTCCGGCGCCTCCTGGCTCTCGGGTGGGGGGCCGGCTGCCGAGAGCCGATGCCTTTCATCACCCTTCCTTCCTGCCTGCTGCTGCTTTCACCGCCTTTGCCACCGCTCCGAGGGCCTGTCCCGTGGAGGCCCCGAGGCTGGTTCCCCGGGTTCAGTCTGTGCTGTGTCCCTACCGGGCACCCGGCATCTTGGCGAGAGCCGGCGCCGTGACTGTCCCCCCGCGGCCACGGTGAGGTCAGACCGAGAGTGAGCGGCTCACTCAGGCTGCTGCAGGAGCTGGAAACAGCACGGCTCCCCCGGCTCCCGGCATCTGCCGCAGAACAAACAACTGATGCGGAGGGGAGTGCCCAGTCACTCTCTGAACCTTCCAGATCAGTCCTGGGGGTGCTGAGTGTCCGGCAGGGCCGGCTCTCCTGCCCCCACTCCCCGCACCCCCTGCCTCAGTGAGCCCAGCACCTCCCCCCCTCCCCCTGCCTCAGTGAGCCCAGCACCTCCCCCTCCCCCTGCCTCAGTGAGCCCAGCACCTCCCCCCTCCCCCTGCCTCAGTGATCCCAGCACCCTCACCCGCTCCCCCTGCCTCAGTGAGCCCAGCACCTCCCCCCCCTCCCCCTGCCTCAGTGAGCCCAGCACCTCCCCCCTCCCCCTGCCTCAGTGAGCCCAGCACCTCCCCCCTCCCCCTGCCTCAGTGAGCCCAGCACCCTCACCCCCTCCCCCTGCCTCAGTGAGCCCAGCACCCTCACCCCCTCCCCCTGCCTCAGTGAGCCCAGCACCCTCACCCGCTCCCCCTGCCCCTGCCTCCGTGATCCCAGCACCTCCCCCCTCCCCCTGCCTCAGTGATCCCAGCACCTCCCCCCTCCCCCTGCCTCAGTGAGCCCAGCACCTCCCCCCTCCCCCTGCCTCAGTGAGCCCAGCACCTCCCCCCCTCCCCCTGCCTCAGTGAGCCCAGCACCTCCCCCCTCCCCCTCCCCCTGCCTCAGTGAGCCCAGCACCTCCCCCCTCCCCCTGCCTCAGTGAGCCCAGCACCTCCCCCCCTCCCCCTGCCTCAGTGAGCCCAGCACCTCCCCCCTCCCCCTGCCTCAGTGAGCCCAGCACCTCCCCCCCTCCCCCTGCCTCAGTGAGCCCAGCACCTCCCCCCTCCCCCTGCCTCAGTGAGCCCAGCACCTCACCCGCTCCCCCTGCCCGGCCACAGCCAGGCGGTGACTCAGCAGCGCTGGCTTCCTGGCCGGAGCCCACGGGACTGAATGTTCCAGGCCTGAGCCTCGGGCCAGCTCAGCCGGGCAAGAGGAAGCGTTTTCTCTCCGCCGCATTAACCCCAAAGATGGGCGTGAAGCGGTGGCAGTGAAAGGGTTAACACACCCCCGGCCGGGGGTGAGGTGCTGGGATCTCAGATGAGCCTCTCACCCTCCCCAGCCTCAGTCTCCCTTCTGTGGAATGGGCGCCCAGAGGAGCCTGGGGGCTGTCGGGGTCCTAGCTGGGGGTCATGGGGGTGTAGGGAGGCGACGGGTCGGGGCTGACCTGCCACCTGCGTGCAGGCTCAGAAAGGCCCGGCGGAAAGAAGAGGGACAGCTGTAACCATCTGAACGATAGAGATTATTGAAAAAGAGGGGGGTAGGCGGTTCTGGTTGGGTGATGTGTCGCTCGCAGGTAGAGCACTTGAACTGACTCCTTCAGCCGGTGTCCAGAGCGGGCGAGTCCCCGTCCCCCAAGACTCCCCCAAGACTGCCGCCGTCCGTCAGGGGCTCTGAGCCACGGGGGGTGAGCTGGAGACTCTATCTTTAGGGAATGGTGTTTTATGCAAAATGTGTGTCGGCTGAAGCCCCGCCCGCTGACGCCAGCAGTTTCCGAGGGCGGGGTGGGGGGCGCCGGGCGGGCGGCCTCGGTGTGGGGGGGGCTGGGGACCCGGCCTTGCAGGAGGGCGCTTCCATCCGGCTCCGTGCAGCCCGCGTCCTGCTGTGGGCGTTTCAGGCGCTTTTCCGCCTGTGCTGCGGGCTCTAGGTGATCAATAACCGCTCCTACTCCCCAGCCCAGCCCCCCAACAGGGCGGTTTTTGATTTCCTGGAGCCGGGAGTTCAGGAGCCGGGAGTCTGGTGGCCGGAGTTCTCGGCCTGGTTCTGCAGCCGCTTCCCTGTGACCTTGGGCCACATCCGCGTGGAATCCTTGAAGAGGACTCGGGGCGGGGGGGGGGGGCCCGCCAGGGCTTGGGGGGGCCGGGCGCTGATTCTGAGCCCCAAGCACACCTTCCAGCAGGGAGAACGCAGCTGGAGGTGCTGGTGCCTCCCCTGGTGGGGGAAGCACTGAGGGTTTGGGGGGGACACCAGCGGATCTTCTGCTCCCACGCAGGCCCCCCTGCCCCGCCTGGCCTGGCTGGGTCTCGGCATGTGTGTGAGGAGCCTCGGTCACCGCACACCGGGTGTGGTCCTCGGCGGTGAGCTGATCCGGAGTGCAGGCCCCTCCGAGCAGCTGGGGGGCCTGTTGGAGGGGGAGGGGTGTTTAGGGCTCCGGCCCCTGCAGTTGGTGGCTGTTTGCTTCCAGGTCACGGGGCGGCGGACACAGATCTCCGCAGAGGAGATGGCCTCCTTGCTCGTCAGTATTCTCAGGACTTAGCTCAGGGGCTCCCAACTCTATCAGGCCCGTTTCCAACCAGGCCACTGGGGAATCAGGCTTCGGTGTAAATAGGCGGGTGGATGTGGCCTTCCCTTACTCAGGTTTTGCCGGTAGTTTGCCCAAAATGGGGCTGGGGGCGTGAGCGAGAACCTCCATCACACACAGTTCAGTGAGAACTTAAGGGATTTTGAGTTTGGCTGTGCACGTACAAATGACTGTTTGTGTGTCAAACTGGAGGCCTGGTGCACCACATCTGTGCACTGGAGCCGGGTGCCCCAGCCCAGCCTGTGCCCTCGCGCCGTCTGGGACCCCCTCCCCCCGATCATCCCCCCGAGGGGTTCTTAGCAGTGCCACCTCTGCTGCGCTCGCCAGCCGTGAGCCCGGCGTGTGGCCGAGTGGAGCTCCCCTGTGGGAGTGCCCTGACCAGGGGGCAGCACCTGCATTGAGCGTCTGCCCCCCGGTGGTCAGTGTGCATCATACGTCCACCGTCCAGTCGATTTGCATATTAGCCTTTTATTATATAGATCATATAGGATAGCAATAAACACTTAATTCATTTCTTTTTTAATGTATATTTGTATTGGTTTTAGAGAGAGAGGAAGACAGAGGGAGGGGGGGGACATTGATCAGTTGCCTTCCGTACGTGCCCAGCCTGAAGTCCAGTCTGTAACCAGGTGTGGCCGGCTGGGCGGGGAGCTGCAGCCCCGCGGGCACCGGTGTGGCCGCGCCCCGGGCCCCCGGGCCCCGGCAGCTCTGACTGGCTGCGCCCCCCGGGAGCTGGTCGGCGTCGGAGCTCCGCTCTGTTCGCTTCAGGGGGAAGCCTGTCTTCCGTTCGTTTCCTGCGGGAGGGCGGCCACGCGCTTCGCTTGGTCCTGGCTCGTTCCCCGGGCGGCCCCGACCCCTGTCCCCATCTCCTCCGTTCCGGGAGTTCCGGAGTGTCTGTCGTTGGTGAGAGACCACCGTGACGGCTCCTCCGGCCTGAAACCGGCTGTTGGCGTCTGTGTCCGGTTCAGACTGCCGCCGGCCGGCCGGTCCGGGCGGCCCTCCGAGTCCCTGCTGCTGTCGCCTCCATTCGGACTCACGACGGGAGCTGGGGGACAGGTGTCGGGCCCACAGGGTGCTGTCCCGTGGAGCTGGGGCTGGGGGCTTGCAGCGGGACCGCATTTCAGGGTTCAGAGGTAACTGTTACGGGGAACTAATTGTGGGCGGGCGAGGCACATCCTGCTCCCCAGCTGTCCCCAAAGCAGCTGAGGCGGGCATGTCTGACGCCCCATTGGTGATCGGCACAGGCCTTGCAGGTGCCCAAGGCCTGCTCCTGCCCCACTTCTCCCGCAGGAGTCCTGGGCGGGGCAGGTTCTTCCTCCTCTTCGTTTGGTCCGTGAAACTGAGGGGCACCCGGAGTCCCAGCGGTTTCTGATGAGATCTCCGACACCGGTGGGCTCCCTGCTGCGCTGACAGTGACCGAACGGGGTGCAGGAGGAGCGGCCTTGTCCAGATTGTGTGACGTCGCTTTTCCTTGGTGCTGAGCTTGATGTAGATACTTTCTACTCCGTTTCCCCGAAGTAAGCCATCCCCCGAAAATAAGACCTACTTGCTGTAATATAAGGCATCCCCCCCACCCCGAAAAAAAGATCTAGTGCATTTTTGGGAGCAAAAATTAACATAAGACACTGTCTTATTTTCGGGGAAACGGCACATAAACACCAGACCTTGGGAATCAGAGGCCAGAGCCTGTCGGGGCCGGAAGGCCTTCATTTAGATCGGCGTTTCTCAGTGCACTTCCGGCTGGCCGCCGGAACCTGGGGTCCAGAGGGGGTGCGAGCTGCTCACGCCGCACCCCAGCTGAGCACAGACCTGGATGGGGAATCTCCTGCCACGTCCCCGGCTGTCCCCTGGCGCCCACACGGAGATGGAAAACAGTGACCAGGTGCAGGTGTGCCGGGAGCAGACGGGCTTATGTAGGTGCCAGGCTCACCCAAGGCCGGCCCCTCACCCCCCTCACCCGGCTCCTCCAGTAGTAACGTCTTGTCTGCGGTGGGCGAACTGGCTCATCTGGGGTGCGTTTTCCTGCCTTTGTCCTGGCTGCCCGCGGAGTTGTCCGGTGCACCCCCAGACACACCTCAGAGGTCTCCGTGTGTGCAAACGAGGGAGGAGAATTAAGTAATTCGTTTTGTAAATTAATGCAGGGAGAGAAGCAGCGAGGTCAGGGCGTTGGCTATTTTCTAATTGTGTTTTTTTAACGATTCCGTGTTGTTGAAAGTGTCACGTAAGTCTCCTTTTCCCCATCCGCCCTCCTCCTCGTTGGGTTTGTGTTTGTCCTCCTTGTCTTTGGCCAAAGATACGGATAGTGAGCGGAGCTCCCCTGGAAGACAATTCCCGTCCCGGCTGGACTGCTCAGGGGGTTGGAGTGCCATCCTGTTCCCCAAAAGGTTGCAGGTTCCGTTCCTAGTCAGGCGCATATAGGAGGCAACCTATCCATGTTTCTCACATTGATGTTTCACTCTCTCTACCCCTCCCTCCCTCCCTCCCTCCTCCCCCCCCCCCCCCCTCTCTCAACATATCCTCAGGTAAGGGCAGTTTAATGGGCTTCCAGACGGTGCTTCTTAGTGAGTAAACACCGAAGCAGTTGCTGTTGCCCAGGCCCATGACGGGCACATGGGAGGGTGGGGAAGGGGGGGCCGCAGGCCCGGCGCTGCCCTGGTTCCGGCGGGAGTTTCAGTCCCGGTGTGAATCGCCCGTCGGGCGCACGCCCTGAGCCGTCTGCGCTGTCAAACTGATGTGATGTGTTGATTTGCCCAAAGCGGTGATTTGTCAAACCAGGCCCCGCTGTAGCGGGAGGGGAGTCGCTGCCTTTCAGACTCGAGACTCGTGAGGAGGTGCGTGGGTGCTCGGTTCGCTTGTTGGTTTCTGATGGAGCTTATGGGGTGATGCCCCGTATGACATAACAGAGAGCCCCGTGCTAACTACACTGAACAGCGGAATGGCCGTCCAGACGGCCTGGACGGAGCTGGGCCTGAGGGCCGAGAGGCCCGCCCCGGCACGAGTTCTGGGCGTCGGGCCTCTGGTTGGTTAATGGAGCGATCAAGATCTCGGGGTGCAGTTCTGGAATACATTGCCGTTGTGTGGTGGTGTGTGTTCACCACCCCAAGTCAAGCTCCTCCCGTCGCGGTGTTTATTAAATGGACGAAGGGGGCGCTCGTTCGCACGGAGCCAGGGGTGCGGGCTCAGCCCTGCGGGCGCAGCGGCCTCCCGCCCGCGACCACCCCCTTCCTCCTGCGCCGGGACAGCGCCGCCCAGCCAGTCCGGGGTCAGAACTCGCCCCGTGGCCCCTCCCGCCCTCTTCCTCCCGGGCCACCCTTCCTCCCGGGCCCTGTCCCCGCTCTGCCCGGCTCCTCTGGTTTCCTGACATGTCCTGGTTTCTCCTCTCGGTTCTTCCGGCTCGGTGAGGTCACCTGTCAGCAGCTCACACAGAGGACACGGGGCCTCCAGCTTTCAGCTCAGCGCTCACCTTCAAGGGCCACCCCTTTCTCACTCTGCTCTGACACCCCCCTGCCCACAGTGGCCGCGTGCCTTCCTCCCCTGACCCCCCGACGTGGCAACTCGTCCAAGACCCAGGCCCAGTGTCGGCTCTGGAGATCAGCCTGCTGTCCAGCCCGGGCAGGCAACGTTCCCCTCCCTCCCTCCCTCCCTCCCGCCGCCTCCTTGCCTTTTCTCTGTCCTTTAGGTGCAAAACATATCCAGTGAGACGCATAAAATGCACAGCTCGCCGAGACCGGTGCGGCTCAGTGGATAGAGCGTCGCCTGCGGACTGAAAGGTCCCGGGTTCGATTCCGGTCAGGGGCATGTACCTTGATTGCGGGCACACCCCCAGTGGCGGGGTGTGCAGGAGGCAGCTGATCGATGTCTCTCTCTCATCGATGTTTCTGACTTTCTATCCCTCTCCCTTCCTCTCTGTGAAAAAGCGATAAAATATGTATTTTTAAGATGCACAGCTCCTGGCAGGCCGGCTCCGGGCCTCCTGATCCGGGGCTTGTCCAGGGGAGCCGGCCTCAGCCAGGCCTCGGTTTCCAGGCCCTGGAGGTGGGGGCTGGAGGCTCACTGACTGCCGGCTGAGGGGGTGGGGGGGCAGCACCCTCGCCTGTGGAAACTGGGTGGTGGGGGGGCATGTGGCAGGGAACGGGCAATGTGGGGTTCCAGAGAAGTTCACAGTTTGGTTAATAAACTTATATAGATTTCGGGGGTACAGGTCTATGTGAATTTGTACAGAGGCGTGCACCCACTTATCACTACCCAGAACACGACAGAGTATTTCCGTTCCCTCGAAAGGTGCCGTCCAGACTCCCCAGTCCCCACCACTGTGCTCCAGGCACCGTCTGGTAACCCTGTCCTTCGGTTTTGATTCCTTTTGACACTTCCCTTTGGGGTGTGAGAAGCATAATCACACGCCCTGAGGGTGGGAACTCAGGTGGGTTTCGGGCTCCTGGGCATCCCATCCCTTCTGACCTCATCAGACCGCCCCCCCCCCCAGTCCTGCGGGGGGGGGGGGGGCATTGCCAGTTCCGTTTTCCGGATAAGGGAGTGGGGCTCGCAGACAGGGCTCAGAGAGTTGTCCCAGAGCTGTCACTCGTGGAGGTGACCCGCCCCCTCGAGGAGAGCCCCGTCCGCAGCCTCCGCTGTCCGGGCCGTGGGCTTCCCACGTGTTTCCTGCAGCCTTAACCTTCGTTTGAGAATAGTCTGGTGGTTTCTAGAGCGAGAGGGAGGGAGGGAGAGGGAGAAAGGAGGAGAGAAACATCGACGGGAGAGCACAGCGTGGCCTGGCTGCCCCTGCACCCCCCAGGAGCCCAGCCGCAGCCTCCTGGCTCGGGGGGGACACGCGGCCGCTGGGGCCACTCGTCCCCGAGCACCTCAGCAGGACGATCACCGGCAGGCGGTCGGTGGGTGAGGGCCCGCTCCGGCCCAGTCCCGGTGAGCCTGGCGGCCAGCCAGGAGTCGGCACCCCGCGGCACAGGGCTTCTTGGTGCCCGTCTCTCCGCCTCCCCTCGGAGCCAGTCTCTCGCCTCCCCTCGGAGCCAGTCTCTCGCCTCCCCTCGGAGCCGGTCTCTCGCCTCCCCTCGGAGCCGGTCTCTCGCCTCCCCTCGGAGCCGGTCTCTCCGCCTCCCCTCGGAGCCGGTCTCTCGCCTCCCCTCGGAGCCAGTCTCTCCGCCTCCCCTCGGAGCCGGTCTCTCCGCCTCCCCTCGGAGCCAGTCTCGGCAGGAATTCGGGTTGGAAAGCGAAGCCTGGACCCGCTCCCTGCTCTTGGGTGACCTCAGGCTCGAGCGGCTGAAATATGCGACGAGCACGTGGCGTCTAATCTGAGCGGCCCGTCCGGTGCCCAAGGGCGCCGCGCACCCGCTCCGGCGGGAAGGGCTGGTCCGGTCAGCCACTGGCGCCGCCACAGAGACCAGTCACCGCGCCCGTCGCTCCGATGCGGGCCGGCCGCCTCTCCCGCCGGCGGCCGAGCCTTTGTTCGGGCTCAGAGCCGCCTTCCGGACGGGCTCCTCCGGAGCTGACCCGCTCGCTGTGCCCGAGCGGCGGCCATCCACAGCCCGGGGCGGCCCCGCCGCCTCTGCTCCGTGAGTGACAGAGTGACATTGCCCGGTGAGTGGCCGGCCGGCCTGGCGTCTGAAACAAGATCTCTCTCCGAGGTACATCTGGAACTTGGCTTCTCCGAGGCCCCAAAATAGCCAGGCCACTAAAGGGAGAGCTTCCTGCGGGGAGGGCACGGGCGCCCAGCCGCTCCCCACCCAGCAGGCGTTGTTGGCATCAGAGAGCCGGCACATGTAATCCCTGGGTTTTGTTCTCATCCTGGGCTGCTGCTGTGTCCCCCCCACCCCCCTCAGCTTGTTGTGGAAGTATTCCAGAGAAGGCAGCCCCCCCCCCCCCCCCCCCCCGCAGCCCCTGCTCAGCAAAGGCCTCCAAGCTGCGGCCTGTGTTTGAGGCCAGCCTGGCTCTGCATTGTTAGGAGCCGGGGGGGGGGGTGGGGGTGTCTTGTTTATTTTTGCTAATCCTCCCCCGAGGATATCCCCCCCTTTTTTTAGAGAGAGTGGATGAGAGAGAAACATTGATGTGAGGGAGACACAGCAATTGGCTGTCTCCTGCACACGTCCCGCCAGGGCTGGGGCTCGAGCCCTTGGCCGGAATCGAACCCGGGACCCTTCAGTCTGGGGGCTGACGCTCTCCACGGAGCCAGACCGGCTTGGGCCGGGAGGACCGTGGAGGAAGCAGAGAAGCTGGTGGGGGCTGAGCGAGTTGGGATGGAAGTAGGACCTGGCGTCGGGGTCCCCGAGGACCTGGGAGATGGACGGTGGCTTTGCTGCGCCCGGCGCTGCCCGGGGCCCCGGAAGCCAGCCCTGCCTTCCGGGGGGGGGGGCGGGGGGGGCGTCTGCTCGGCAGGTGGCTCGCCCGTCTCGGTTCCCTGCTGTCTCTGATTCTTACCTGCCGGCCAGAGGGCAGCCTCGGGGGCGGGGGCCTGGCAGAGTGGGGGGCAGCGGTGCTCCCTGCGCCCAGCCGAGCGGGCTGGTGCGGGGGGGGGGGGGGGGGGGCGCGATCACTCTGGAGGAGGAGCGCCCAGCGCCATGTTTTCCTCTCCGGCAGGGCTTCCGTCTGTCTTCTAACCCGCCTGTGTTCTCCCTTTCCTTTAGGAAACCCCATCCTCTGCCAATGGCCCCTCCCGGGAGGGCCGCAGGCTGCTGCCCGCGAGGGAAGGCCACGTCGTGTACCCCCAGCTCCGACCCGGCTACATCGCCATTCCTGTCCTCCACGAAGGCGCCGAGGGCCGGCCGCCGCACCACTTCTTCGCCGCCCCGCAGCCCGGGGCCCAGCGATTCCGGAGCGAGGCGGCCCCCGGGGCTCCTCCGGGCTCCCAGGCACCCCTGCAGGGAGCGGAGACCGCCCCGCCGGACAAGCAGGGCGGACAGGCGGCGGCCCAGCCCCCCGCCTCCCACAGGCCCGAGGTAAGCAGAGGCCTGGCTCCTGGGCCTGTGACCTCGACCTGGGAGGCCTGCGTTCCTCGGGCCGGCTCTGCCGGCGCCCTGGGCCCGGCCCCGGGCAAAATGCAGGGCATCTGGGCCGGGCCTGCGGCAGCGGTCACCCAGCAGAGCCGGCTCGGCAGCCCCACTGCCCGCCAGCGCTCACCGGAGTGTCTCAGGCAGGTGGGGACCGGGGCTCACTTCTGTGGGTAAGGGGAGGCGCTCAGAAGGCTGAGGAGTCTGGTCCGGGTGTGTCATTGCGGGGACGGGAGCCTGGCGGTCTGGCTCCTGATCTGCGGCCCTCGCTGCCTCTCCCGTTCAGAAACACGGAGCCGTCTGTGGGTTCGGTTCCGTGTTTACAGATGGGGATGAGCTGCTTGGTCCCAGACCGATAAGAAAATGGACAGCGCAGCACCCCCCACAGGGTCCCGTGGTTTAAGGGGAGATCAGAACAAGGCGTGGGGACGGCAGCTGCTGTGTGATCGGCTTTGAGGGCCAGGGGACCCAGGAGGGTTCCTGAGCCGGAAGCCCTTGGTTTTCCTGTCTGCAGACGTTGGCACAGTCAGGCACGCACTCTTGCTCCGTGTCCGTGCCCAGGGCTGGGATCGCCTCCCCGGCTCTGGCCCAGGGGTCTGGCTTCGCCGTCTGCTTGGGGGTAAGAAGCTACACTTAACGCAGAGCACCGGGAGGTCCATCGCGTTTCTTGGAGCAGCAGTCATGTGTTCGCGGTAAAAATCAGAAGTGACACATCAGAGAAACCGTACAGATTCGTGCCAGCAGGACCCTCAGAGGCCGGCGGGAACGCCCCCGGTTTCCTGTGCGGACAGAAGGGAAAGGGCCTGGCCTGTCGGGCCACGCAGGGCCGCAGCCCCTGTGCCCGGCGGGTTCCCTGTGGGGCAGCAGGGAGAGGGTTAACAGGAAAAAGGAAACGAGGCGACGTGTAATGACAAATACAGTGTGTCTTGTTTGTGGGCCCGGCTCACGCACCCGGATTGTGTTGGAGCCTCAGGCCAGCCCGGTGCGGGGCAGCGCCCTCTGTTCCGTGGCCAACAGAGGCTGGAGTCGCTTAGAATTGGGGCCCAGGCCTCGCGGCCCAGACACTGCAGTCTGGAGACAGAGAGGCTTCCAGAGGGGGACCCCTGTGAGGCCTGGGCCCTGAGCTCACAATGGAGGCGGGTCAGGGTGCCAGGCAGAGGGTCCCTCATGGGGCCACACCTCTACCCTTCGTGTCTTGCAGCGATCCCAGTCTCCGGCCACCTCGGACTGCTCGTCGTCGTCCTCCTCGGCCAGCCTGCCGCCCTCCTCCGGCCGGAGCAGCCTGGGCGGCCACCAGCTGCCGCGGGGCTACATCCCCATCCCCGTAATCCACGAGCAGCACGTGTCCCGGCCGGCGGCCCAGTCCTTCCACCAGGCCCAGAAGACCCACCAGCCGGCCCAGCCGGGTGAATCCCAGAGCCACCAGCCCGTGTACCACAAGATCCAGGGGGATGAGGGCGAGCCCCGGCGGGCGGCGTCCCCGTTCCGGTCGCCTGTCCTGGGCGCGTCCAGCCGGGACAGCTCTCCGGCCAGAGGCGGCACGCCGGCGCCCTCCCCGTCGCCCGTGCGTGTGCACACGGTGGTCACCCGGCCTCAGGTGAGAGCTGGGGTTGCCAGCCTGGCTAGGGCAGCATCTCTTGGGGGCGAGGAGCTCTGCAAGTTCTCTGCCCTCACCCCCCCCATCAGGCCTCCCTGGCTCCCACCCATGTAACGGGCCAAGTGAGATCCGGAGTGGCTGGTCAGGAAGTGGAGGCCGGGCCGGCCGGACACCCTCAGTGCTTTCTGCCGCTTTTGCCCTTGGGTCAGGGCATCTGCCTTGGGGGCAGGCTCCAGCCACCTCAGTGGGAAACAGCTGGGCAGAATGCATCGTCACTCACACCACCAGGGCCCAGGCGTCTCAGTGCCCGCCTTTCAGGGCCCTCAGGCCCCTCCACAGCCCAGCCACAGCCTCATCTTCCCGGCAGCTCGTCTCCTTCCTCCCCGTCCCCCTCCTCCACCCCGCCCATTCTGTCCTCCCCGCGGCCGAGCCTTGAAACGCCCTCCCAGTCCAGGTTCTCCCCGTCCCGCCAGGGACAAGCCAGGCTGGCCTCTGGGAGGCCCACTCGCCTTCAGGGCAGCATGGGATCGCTCTGCGTGCCAGTGTGCATGCCAGTGCTCATCCACCTCCGCACCTTATCTGCGGGCTGACGGCAGAGACCCTCCCTTACCCCTCCCTCCTCCTCTTCGGTGGAGGACCGGATCGCCTGGCCGGGAGCCAGCCGTCTGGGTGGTTGGGACTCCCCCTGGTCTGGGCTGGGCCTTCCGGGCCTTCATGGAGACAGGCGCGGGTTCCCGGGGCAGGAACAGCCCGCAGCCCGCAGCCCCTCTGGCCGCAGCTTGAGCAGCTGCGTGAATTCTCTCTCTGCCACAGCCTTTAGAAGGAGGTCCCTCTGTCAACAAACGCAGTGTCTTTTTACTGCAAATAGTGACACCGGAGCACCGCAACAGCATCCGCCTCCTCCCACGTTGTCGTTAGCCTTTTCTGTCTGTAAATTCCTTTCAGCCTTACAGGGGAGTTGTAAGAATCATATAGAAAGTCCAGTAAAAGGAGGCCTTCACCCTTATTCACTGTCAACGTCTTGCTGTTGGCTCTGACATGTCTTCTCACTACGTATATCTCACCCTGTGTTTCGGTTGTTTGAAATTTAGTGTTAGGTGTCATGCCCTTTGCCCTTTACTAGCTGAGTAGATGTTTCCCCAAGTGAGCGGCCTTCTCATTCAGAACCACAGCGGAACGATCAGACTCGGGAAACGTCACACGCTTACAACACTGTGATCTGACACACAGTCCGCCCTCAGGTCTCCTCCGCCAGCTTCCCGCCCCGGGGTCAGGCCCGCCGAGTCATCCTCTGGTCTCCGGCGTCTGAGGCAGGTCCTCGGCGACCTCTCTCTGCGCTCTTGACAGCCCTATAGCAACCCCCTGTTCAGTGTTTCTAAAATCACTTCTGACCCAGCCCTCGTTTCATTTTTATTTTTTAACGTGTTTTTATTGACTTCCGAGAGGAAGGGAGACGAAGAGAGAGAGCGAGAGAGAAACATCAAGGATGAGAGAAGCGCTGACCGGCTGCTCGCAGGCCCCGTGAGGACCAGGCCTGCAGCCCGGCCCGCGCCCCGCCGGGAGCCAGCTCCGGCTTCTGGTTCGGAGGTTGACGCTCGGCCACAGCCCCGCCGGCCGGGCCCGGCCATTTTAAAACCCAGAGAGCCGTGTGGTGCTTCATGGCGATAAGGGCCGAAGCCGAGGCTGTCGGGTGGCAGGAGAGAGCTGGCGGAAAAGGGGTGCTGGCATTCGGACAGCAGCGTGCCCGCCAGGTCCCTACTCGGGCTCAGTAACCCCAGGAAAGAGGTTCCCTTTCCCCCCTCATGTCTCTCCCAAACGTTCCCACAAATGGTAAAATCCTGTTTAATCCTGTTCCCACTTCTCCTGATGAGCCCTGTTTGCGATGACCCCCTGCCCGTCTGCACTGAAGGACGAGGCGGCCATCCACCCAGAGAGCTTGTCCAGAGATCCCTTTGTGGAGGCTTGTAAGGATTTCGGCCACCGGAACATTCTAGCGGAACTCAGTATTTTAGGTTGGAAATACTTTAGGAACAATGTAGTCCAGTTCTTATTTCCCAGTGGGTGGAATGGGGTGTGGATTTCTAAGGGGTTTTAGATTCTCACCTAAAGTGGAAGAGCCGGATGTTTTGGGGGTAAGCGCAGCTCGTTGAAACGGTGGCTCCAGCTACAGTCTGTGCGCCCGGGAGTCGGTGCAGTCCGGCCCAGAGGCGCCCAACAGAGTCCCTCCGGGTTAACTGGGGCCTCTTGCTCATCCTGGGCAGAAACCACGAGGCTGCCATGGGTTAAAAGAAATGACTTTTCGGAAACTCTCGCTCTGTAAGTGGGCACCTCTCTCCTGGGAAGATCGCCCCCAAGCAGGGACTGTGCCCACGGCGAGAGGGAGGGGGCAGGGGGCAGCCACCCCCACGGATGCCCCCCGCCAGTCTGAGTGGCCGTGGACGTGGCTTTGAGCCAAACTCGCTCAGTGGCCGGCGTGAGCCTTTCGTGTTTCTCTTTTGGAAACTATGTTGGTTTTCTTTTTCCTGCCCTGAGAATGCCATCGACAGGAACATCCAGTGAGAGGGCGCACGCTAATCAGTAGACCCAGGAGATGAATGGAAGCATGACACGTCGTCTGGTCACACGTGATTAGTGCGTGTTTATTTTGTCACTGCTGTTACTGATTTGGAGGGTCTCTGTACTGTTAAACTTTATTTCTTTATTTATTTTTTATTATTATTATTTTAAAATATATTTTATTGATTTGTTACAGAGCAGAAGGGAGAGGGATAGAAAGTCAGAAACATCGATGAGAGAGAGACATCGATCAGCTGCCTCTTGCACGCCCCCTACCGGGGATGTGCCCGCAGCCAAGGTGCATGCCCTTGACCGGAATCGAACCCGAGACCATTCAGTCCGCAGGCCGACGCTCCATCCACTGAGCCAAACCGGTCTCGGCTGTTAAACTTTATTTAAAAAGCCGTTCCCCAGCTTTCTTTCTACCCAGCATTATACTAGCTACAAACAGCATCCTGTGACTCGGCCGGTTATTAAACAAATCTTTGTGTCCTGCCTCTTCTCAGCAGCCCATGGCCCATCGAGAACCTTCGTTTGTCCCACAAGCTGAGAACAGACCGGAAAGCAGGCCCGGCCCCGCGGGTTCAGACCTCCCCGCGGGGCACGTCCCGATCCAGGTGATCCGGAAGGAGGTGGACTCCCCGCCTGCTGCTCAGAGGCCCCCCCCTCCTCCCGAGAAGGTGGAAGTAAAGGTTCCTTCCGCTCCGGCTCCCGGCCCCGCTCCCGGCCCCGCCCCTGCTGCTGTCCCCTTGGCCCCCAAGAACGTGGCTGCAGAAGAGAGGGCAGCCCCCAGCCCCGCCCCAGCAGAAGGCACACCCCAGAAGCCAGGAGAAGCTGAGGCACCCCCCAAACACCCGGGGGTGCTGAAAGTGGAAGCCATCCTGGAGAAGGTGCGAGGGCTGGAGCGGGCTGTGGACAGCTTCGAAGGTAAGAAGACGGACAAAAAGTACCTGATGATCGAAGAGTATTTGACCAAAGAGCTGCTGGCTCTGGACTCGGTGGACCCCGAAGGACGAGCTGATGTCCGTCAGGCCAGGAGAGATGGGGTCAGGAAGGTTCAGACCATCCTGGAAAAACTTGAACAGAAGGCAATCGATGTCCCAGGTCAAGTCCAGGTTTATGAGTTCCAGCCCAGCTCCCTTGAGAGCGACCCCCCACTGCAGGAGATCATGGGCGCCGGGGCCGCAGACCAGGGTCCGAAAAGTGCCGGCAGCGGGGAAGACCCCAAAGCCGAGGCCCAGCAGCCAGACGCCAAAGCAGCGGCCGCTCCAGACCCTGGCAGCACGACAGACGCGGCTGGTGACCCA
Source organism: Antrozous pallidus (assembly GCA_027563665.1). Lineage (NCBI taxonomy): Eukaryota > Metazoa > Chordata > Mammalia > Chiroptera > Vespertilionidae > Antrozous > Antrozous pallidus. The sequence continues at coordinate 121,203,792 of CM050510.1, forward strand.
GCCCCGCCATCTCAGTGAAGAGCCGCGGGAGCCCGGGCACGGAGCGCGCATTGGGAAGTTCTGAGTTGCATGCACTTCAGGGACTTGAAGTCACCAGGTTTTTACTATTCGTAGCCGCTTGGTACGCAGTGACCCGGGTGGAGGCCACACGGTGGAAGGGCTGAGGGGATGGCGCTTTTCTCCGCTGTTCTTGTGCTGTACAATAAAGAAGCTGCTTGTTTCAAACGCTACCGGCGCTTGTTGCTTCGGGCCCGGCCTCTGCACGGGCCCCACATGTCAGCCAGGGCCGGGACCGCCTCCTGTGGCTCCGGCCTGGGGGAGCTCGGGGAGGAGGAGAGGAGAGATGGGGAGTCCGTTTCCCGTGACACACGGGAAACCTGTTTTTCAGGAATGTTGCCATTTTAAACGGGATGATTTTCTTCATCTCAAAGCTAAAATGCCTAATTTAGAGCAAAACGTGTAAGGAGCCATAGGAGTTTCTGTCTGTTGGATGACTTTAATGTTACGTTTTCAGAAGAAAATAAAGTAATAATGTGACTCGGTGTGTTTTTGTGGTTTGTAAAGCTTTGAACAGAGGGGCATCCTCAAGGTGGTCTTGGGGGCGTCGGGAGAAATAAGCGGCGACGCGTTTACAGCCTAGACGGGCTCGTGCCGTCCTGCCGGCCCAGCTCACGGGAAATGGGTCTCGTCGGCTTTCACCCTCGCGTCACCCCGAGTCCTGGCCAGACTCAGGGCTGTGAACTCAGGTAATGGGGGGGGGGTCTCACACCTCTTCAGACTGCCCAGCCAAGATGCCACTCTGCCCACCTGGCCTTGGGTCATCTGCAGGTCCCACCAAGCTACACAGGGAAACCAGTTCCCAGTATTGCCCGAGTCTCCACAGTGTTCCCTGGAGTCCAGGTCGCAGGGGGTTGGGAACTTGTTCTCGGAGTCTTGGGGTCATCTTTACAAAAACCCTCCTCTATAATAAAACCCTAACATGCAGTGTCCCCTCGGGCCATTGTTCGACTGGGAGTCGGACCGCTCGCTGTGACATGCACTGATCGGGTGGCGTGGAGCATGAGGGCGTTGGCTTTGTGGCGCTGGCAGTGGGTGGCAGTGGAGGCTCTGCCACCCCGGTGGGCCCTGAGGAGGGCAGGACTGGCAGGATGGTGGAGCAGGTGAGTGGGTGGCACCAGGCAAAGGCAGGGTTTTAGGCGGGGCTGGGGTTAGATTGAGCTGGGGCCCAATCTCCACAGGCCATCCGAAGGGAATCCAGCCATGCACGAATTTGTGCACCAGGCCTCTAGTACATATATCTCTATTTTTTTATTTCAGAGAAAGGGAGAGAGAAATAGCACTGATAACAGAATCATCGCTCAGCTGCCTCCACGCACCCCACTGGTGGTCAAGCCCGCAACCCAGCATGTGCCCTGACCAGGAATCGCCGTGACCTGGTTCATAGGTCGACGTCCCACTACGAGCCACACCAGCCAGGCGTGGGGGCATCTTGCCCGGGCGCTTGTCTGAGTCACCAAACCAGGTCGGAATGAGGTTTATCTTCCCAGATTGGGTGCCGAGAAGCCACGGGGGGTGGAGATCAGGTGAACTTGGAAGCCGTGGATGGAAGGAGATCCCTCCTTTCTGTGCCAGTGTCTCCTAAGAGCCAGGGCAGGACCCCCGCCCCGGTGTGTGGAGGTGTGCCTGGTGTCTTCTTACCTGCTCACCAAGTAAGCGGGAGATGAAAAGGCAGAGAGAGATGAGCCTTGCCCTCCCAGGGAGCACGCTGACTGAAGAGCCCAAGCTGAATTCCTCATGACTGGATCGAGCTTAGTACCGGTGCCTGCCTGACCACGCCGCCCCAAAATACACACCGGGAGACTCGCCACTCTTAGCTTGCTGAGCAAGGTTGAAGTTATTCCCATGGGACTCTGCCCACAGCGTTCCGGGTGAACTCATCTGGGGAGTACAAGCTGCCTGCTAAAGACGCCACTGATTCCAGAAACTCAACCATGTAACTAGGAGGGGAGGGAGCTGACTGGACTGTTTCTAAATGGAATCAAAGAATGTGGCCATTTCTTCTTGCGTCTTGGGCATCTGTTCTCACTGGACCTGAGCATGAAGGCTTCTTGAGTTGCTTACTGAATCAGGTCGATGGTACTTTTATTGCTAAACATCATCAGTACCCTGTTTCCCCGAAAGTAAGGCATCCCCCGAAAATAAGACCTACTCGCTGTAATATGAGGCATCTCCCCCCCCCCAAAAAAAAATAAGATTTAGCGGATCTTTGGAAGCAAAAATTAATATAAGACACTGTCTTATTTTGGGGAAAACAGGGTAGGTGGGCCTTTAATGAAGTTGGAATAGTTTCAATCATCCAAATTCGATGGTACGTGGGTGGAGATTCATTAGGGCAGGAGTTCATCTGACCTGTGGGGTGGCCTCTGGGCTTTGCTTGGGGCAACAGGGTGGGCATAGAGCTGATTGCAAGGTTCTTACCGACCTGACTGCCTGCCCCTGTGGGAGTCGGGGGACTGACAGCTACGAAGGGTCTGGCGAGCGCCAGGGGGTTTGGCTTATTTAGCCCTCCCAACGCCCTTTACGGAATGAGGGTTCAGGACAGTGGTCGGCAAACTCAGTAGTCAACAGAACCAAATACCAACAGGACAACGACTGAAATTTCTTTTGAGAGCCAGATTTTTTAAACAAACTTCTTCTAACGCCACTTCTTAAATAGACTTCGTCCAGGCCGTGGTGTTTTGTGGAAGAGCCACACTCAAGGGGCCGAAGAGCCATATGTGGCTCGTGAGCCGTGGTTTGCCGACCACTGGTTTAGGACACAGGCTTGAATCAGAATTGGACCGAGTCACAGCTTCCCGGACCAGCTCTTTCGAGGACCATGGGAAGGTTCATGGTCCTTTCCTTCCTGGTGGTCTCTCCCGCTGTAAAAGGTGGGCGGGGTGGAGGGGGAGGGAGTGAATTCAGACCCGTGACCTGTGACAGCAGTGCCTGGCACATGGCAAAACGTTAGCGCTTCACATCCCCGTGTACTGGGCCAGGAAACAGGAAGTGATGTGCTTACGCCCAGGGAACCGGGAGCAGAGGCAGGATGTGAATCCAGGCCCGTGAGACATCGAGGGCCATGTTAGCCTCACCAGCTTTTTAAAAAAATATATATATATTATTGATATTTTAACAGAGGAAGGGAGAGGGGTAGAGTTGGAAACATCGATGAGAGAGAAACATCGATCAGCTGCCTCCTGCACAGCACCACTGGAGATGTGCCCACAAGCAAGGTACATGCCCTTGACTGGAATCAAACCTGGGACCCTTTAGTCTGCAAGCCGGCGCTCTATCCACTGGGCCAAACAGGCCAGGGCCTCCCCATCTTCTTTAGCACCAACTGGACTGCGGTGGCCACAAGGGAAAGGGTTCCCTCACCTCCTGGGTCAGGGCGTATAATGTGTTCACGTCCTGTGCGGTTAGTTCTGTCTCCCAGACACAGCAAGCGATTTGAAATGAGCAGGTAACAGTGTCTCTACTCGCAGCCTTTAGCGAGCCAGAGCCCTGCCCTCTCCCCCTTTTCCAGATCTGACCCGCCTTTTGGTGAAACCTGCGTGGACAGTGTCCCCCTCAGACTTCCCTTTCCCCAAATGCCCCCAGCCTTTGGTCTGTTGGCCAGAGCCCAATTGTTTTAACATCTTCCGTCATTCCCAGTAACCCTGGGAATCCCCTGAGGGCAGGTCCACTCTGTCACCTCCTTCCTCCCCCCTGTTGTCCAGACCCAGACTCCCTGGGTGGCCAGGAGGCCCTGAAAGCTCCCTTGACTTAGATCTCAATGATTCCAAGACCAAGTTGACATTTACCCAGAAACAAATGTCAGTATCAGTGGACAAGCCTTAGGGCCACCTCTCCCGCCGGCTTTCTCTCACAACCCCCAGATGTGGAGGTTGGGCAAGCTTGTGTCCTATCTCCGGGCCTTTCTCTCCTCCTCCATGAAAGGGGGGCGCTGCCCGCGCCCCTCGTGGTGACCTGGATGGTCCTGGCGAGTCCCCACTCCGTGCCGAGGTGGTCTCTGCTCTTCCCTGCCCCCAGCCCAGCCGTGCGGCACGGCCTCCATTCGGGGCCGTGCGCTCCTGCAGCTCCCATGGGGGCGCGCCCGCTCTGCCCACTGAGCTGTAACATTATACAGACGTGACCATCTGCCAAGGGACGGGCTCCGGGCTTGTGGTTATTTTGGGACGTGCAGGAGCCTGTGGGAAAATGCTGGAACGTGTCTGAGTCACTCGGGCAAATACCTTTCTTCCCGTGTTTCAGCATGTTTTGGATTCGGAGGCGGCACACACACACACACACAAGCCCAAGCAGCGTACACGCCTTTTGTGTGTGTGGGTGCACTTCCTGAGCAGCTCTCCCTGCCCTGGGCTGGGCCCCCACATCCTCTGAGCTCTGCGGAGGGCGGAGGGCGGAGGGCGGAGGGCGGAGGGCGGAGGGCGGAGGGCCCGGGGAAGGGCTGAGTTAATCCCCTGGAGGCCTTAAGTGTGGGAAAAAATTGAGGTTCCTTCTCCCCACACGTCAACTAAAAACAATAGCACGCCACAAAAGTAGTGGAAGGATGACTCGAATTTGCCATGTTGTGTACCCTCGAAAAATTACACATTACACCACCCCCGATATGAGAGGGCCCCTGCTTTCCTGATCCTCAAGCTGCCGGCTGGCCAGCACTGCCCACCAGTGGAAGCCAGGCAGACCTGCTCCAGTCCCTGGGGCCAGTGCTGAGCCGGGGAGGAGGGGCCGGGCCAGAGGAGCTGGCAGGAGGAGCCAGCAGGCGGCCACCGCACCCAGTGGAAGGGCGAGGGAGGCGGCCACAGGCCATCTGCACGGATCCTCCCAGACTTGAAGCCCAGAGCAAGCGGGGGGGGGGGGGGGGGGGTCAGGGCTCCAGGCGCAACTGGAAGCCAGCCTGAAGGAGGTGAGGAGGGGATTGGGGCCTATTCCAGGTGGAAGGGGCCTTTTCTGGAACACTCTCTTTCCTGTCCTTGTCTGTCTAGCCAGAGCTTCGCCTCGATGTCCTCGATTGCCCACACGGAGGCCATGCTGTCTGTGCAGCTCAGTTTGCTGAGAAAGAAGGTCTCCTCTTGTCCAAATAGAAATCCCACCACTCCCCTGCTCCTTTCCATGCCGTCTCTCTCTCTTAACTGACTCCTTCCTTCTCCTTCACCTGCAAAAGTGCAGACCAAGAAGAAACCTTTCTTGCTTGCTCCTTAGTTTACCCCCTTTATCGTCAAACTAGAGGCCTCGTGCACAAATGTGTGCATGGGTGGGGTCTGGCTGGCCTGCCTGAATGGGGGCCAATAGGGCCCGGCCACCAGGAGAAGGGGCCACAGGCAGTTAGCTGGCCAGTCCCACCCCCAATCAGGGTGGAGGAGCCAATTGGGGTTGGGGCCAGCCAGGGGGAGGGACTATGGGAGGTTGGCTGGACAGCCCTGCCCCCTGGTTGAACTCTCAATCGAACTCCCAGTTGAGGGGACAATTTGCATATTAGCCTTTTATTATATAGGTTATCTTGAAGGAGCCAGCTGATGTCACCCTCCTGGCATCCCATACACCTGCAGGACTTCTCCCATCACAACTGCCCCGCCCACCTCCTCCCCACCTGGCCGCCTTCCTCAACCCTCAGGTTTAGGTGTCCACGTGGCTAGATGATGGTACCCAGCTATTGAATCAAACCCTCGTCTGCGTGGCTGCAGAGGTGTTCTGTAGACGTGGTTAACATCTGCAACCAGTTAATTTTAAATAAAGATGACCCTCGATAATGTCGGGTCAGACCCTCAGTTGAAGGCCTTAAGAGCAAAACCGGTTTCTCAGCAAGGATGACAGCCTAAGACTGCAGCACCCACTCCCTGAGTGTGCAGCCTGCTGGCCTGGCCTACAGACTTCCAACTTCCTGTCCCCACAATTGTGTGAGCCAGTTCCTTAAAATAAGTCTCTTACACACACACACACACACACACACACACACACACACACGCAAACACATGTGTTTCTCTGGAGAACCCTGACTGATACATACTGAGTATACTCTCCCGGGATCACTGGCTTCCAGTCCCCGGCCCAGTCCCCTCTGCGTCTGTGTTTCCAGTACCTCTTTCTGCTGAATGTCAGTCTCATGCACCGATGCCTACAGGGCACACAGGCACGTGAACATTCACCTGCTCTTCTCCAGAAACCTGGAGTTCAAGTCCAGGGTTCCCTCAGGATTCCCTCAGCACCGAGCCAGCTCTGTCCCCGCACCAGCCGGCCATGGGTCCAATCCCCCTGCTCACAGAGGCCACCCGATGGAGGAGTGGCAGAGCCAGCTGTCACAGTGGGAGCTGTGTGGGGGGCAGTGAGCTGCTGCTCAACCCCAGTCAGTGGTTGCCATGTGGGGTCCTGGGTGCAGTGTTATAAATGCTTTCCAATTTCCAATAAAAGCCAGAAATCTGTTTTTGTGAAATCTCTCCATTTAAAAATATTTGGCCCTGACCAGTTTGGCTCAGTGGATAGAGCGTCGGCCTGCAGACTGACGGGTCCCAGGTTCAATTCCAGTCAAGGGCATGTACCTTGGTTGCGGGCACATCCCCGGTGGGGGTGTGTACACAAGGCAGCTGATGGATGTTTCTCTCTCATCGATGTTTCTCTCTCATCGATGTTTCTGACTCTCTATCCCTCTCCCTTCTTCTCTGTAAAAAAATCAATAAAATATATTTTTAAAAAGTGAAAAAAAATATTTGTAAATGTTTAAAAAAACAAACACCAGCAAGCCCCACAAAACCTATCTGCAGGACAGATCTGGCCCTGGGGTTAGCAAGTTCCAAGCCCCAGCTGTGCTGGGGTATGTCATTCTGTCTCCGGTCCCTTCTGTCTTTCCCTCGCCCTGGCTCCGGCCCTGGGGGTTGAGAGAACACGCACTGTGGCCTGGGAGTCTTCGACTTGGGAGAAGTGAACGGGAGTCATGGCCGGGGAGAGAGGGAGCTGGGCGCCCTGCTCCCCATCCTGTGGAAACCCCTTCATTCTTCCCCTCAGAGTCTGCCAGCAGCACCCTGTCTAGTGCAGAGCTGTCTACCTTCAGGGTGCCCTGCGCTGAGGACTGGGCTGCCCCCAGGTCCTCGTGTAAACACAGTGAGGCCATTTCTCTGTCCGGCCTGCACCACCGGCGGGCATTTTCAGGGCAGCGGCGGGTGGACTCTGCTGTCAGATCGTGGCAGGCTGAGCTCCAACTCCAGCTTCCTCACTCAGTGACCATGAACTCAGGCAGGCTCTTAACCTTTTGGAATCTCGGTTTCTCCCTGTTAAAAGTGACCGCGAGAGCTCTTAATGCACCCTAACCGGTTTGGCTCCCTGAATAGAGTGTCAGCTTGCAGACTCAAGGGTCCCAGGTTCAATTCCAGTCAAGGGCAGGTACCTTGGTTGTGGGCACATCCCCACTGGGGAGTGTGCAGGAGGCAGCTGATTGATATTTCTCTCTCAATGATGTTTCTAACTATCTCTCGCCCTTCCTCTCTGTAAAAGATCAGTAATATATATATATATTTAAAAAGAGTCCTCAGTTCTGCGCCAGGAACACATTTAACCCGAGCACAGCCGGGAATGTCGTTTCCACCACCCCTCCTTTCCTGCCCGCTGAGGACAAGGAGAGAGGGGCCAGACAGCAGGTCTGGGTGCTGGTCCCGCTCTCCAACCTCCAGGCAGCATCCGGGCCCAGCGGGGCGGCTTGGTGTTGAGCACCAACCTGTGGACCAGGAGGCCGTGGTTTGGCTCCCGGTTAGGGCACACGCCCGGTTACAGGCTCCGTCCCTAGAGTGGGGCGTGTCAGAGGCAGCCAATCAATGACTCTCCCTCATCACTGATGTTTCTATTTCCCTCTCCCTCTCCCTTCCTCTCTGAAGTCAATAAAAATATATGAAAAATGAAAGAGGGCATCTGGGTCTAGTCTGGGGAGGGGCAATGGCTCATCGCTCAGTTCTTCTCTCCCTGCCATCCCCGCCCCCCTCTGTGTGGGGAAGGGCAATGACTAAGAGGGACAGTCCGATTCCCAAACCAAGACACCAAAAGGATGCCCCTTTGTACGCTTCTAAAAGAAAGGTAAGTCAATTCAATCCTGGGTGGCGAGCTGGACAGAGCAGATGGGAGGGCCAGCTCATGACCCCCATGCAGCCTTAAAAGCACCCCTGCTCAGCCTCACAAAAGCACACCTGTCCCTGTGTCATGTCCCATTGCGACAGGAAAGGTCTGACAGAGTGGACAGACGTTCGCCAAACAGGCCTGGGTCGGGAATCAGTCTCACGGAAATTCTCAGGGATGTCTGAATTGTGTAACCTCTTCGCTTAAAAATATTTGGCCCTGACCAGTTTTGCTCAGTGGATAGAGCGTTGGTCTGAGGACTGAAGGGTTCCAGGTTCAATTCCGGTCAAGGGCATGTACCTTGGTTGCGGGCACATCCCCAGTAGGGAGTGTGGCTCTCTCTGAGTATAGATCCTGGGAACTTCTTCATTCCAATGGCCACCGCGGTGGAGTGAATGGAAGTTAGAAGGCAGTTGGCACTGAGTTCTTGCATTCTGGGGGCTGGGCTTTGCCCCCAGAAGGGCCCCGAAGTCTGAACATGGTTCCCTGGGAACAGAGAACTTAAGGAGGATACCAGCTTCATCCCAGAGCCATACGCACAAAGAGGGCAGCCACAGAAAACAAATGGCATTGACTTTGGGGGAGACTATACATGGGACAAATTAGGAGACCCTGCTCCTCCTATGATCTGCTTCAACCACATACAGTTAGGGGTCCACATATGGTCAGATGTCTAATTTTTCCAATCAGTTGTTTAGAGCACCTGCATGTCCATGTAGACAAGAAGTGCTATGTCTCTGTCACCAGGCAACTCCCTTCCTCCCTGAAATGGCCAGGAGCCCCAGGGTTGCACTCACTAGGGGCAGTGGGAGTCACTCTCCCTGCAGGTGCTGGCAGAGAGAACAGAAGGTGTGATCTGTTCACCAGCCAGTGCTTCGAGGCATCCTCGGTGTTGCCGTTGACCATGGCCCTTCATTGCTGGGTGGACACTCGCTCTGTTTGCAGAGACTTGGCCTGGATTCCCAAGGCCACCACCTGGAGCCGCCTGCCAAGCTCTCAGTTCAAAGCTCTCTTGGGCCATGCTGATGAGCAGTTGAGTCCAGAGCTTCTTCCTTGCATCTGGGCAGAGTGTGGGCATCTGGGCAAAAGCCAGCACCTGGTCCTCGTGAACACGCAGCCCTGGCCTGGGGCCCAGGAACACCGGGCATGGACCTTCCCAGGTCACTGGGTCGCCAACTCACACCCAGATAAACAGCTTCCTCAGCATAAAGACGGTGGCTGCTGAGAGGGCCAGTGAGAGGGTGAGCAAATCACGTTCTGCTAACGGGGGCCTGCAAGCCCATGGCCTTCATTTCCTGGCAAAACCAGGAGGGGCCCTGAGACGCCCTCCACTGGGCCACACACTGACCACTGAGATTCCCCGCAGGTGTGGCCTGGAGGAGCTGGTTATCGCCATGACAACACTCTCCCGAAGGCTTTCAGCTGAGGGGATCTCAGCCGAGTCTAACAGCGCACAGCCGGACAGTCAGCTGACCGGGACACCCCTCCCCGGCGGCCTCCAGGTATGCGCTCTGGACCCTCACTGAGCTCCTTGCCACCTTCCCACCGCCTCCCCCCCAGCCAATCCCCACACCACCTATCCCTACACCCCCACACCTCCACACCCCATATCCCTACACCCCCACCCCCACACTCCCACACCTCCACACCTCCACACCCCATAGCCCTACACCCCCACCCCCCACTCCCCCACACCTCCACACCTCCACACTCCCACACCTCCACACCCCATATCCCTACACCCCCACACTTCCATACCTCTATGCCTACACCCCCACCCCCCACACCTCCACACCTCCATCCCTACACCCCCACACCCTCACACCTCCACACTCCCACACCTCCACACCCCATATCCCTACACCCTCACCCCCCCACACCTCCACACCTCCACACTCCCACACCTCCACACCCCATATCCCTACACCCCCACACTTCCATACCTCCATGCCTACACCCCCACCCCCCACACCTCCACACCTCCACACTCCCACACCTCCACACCCCATATCCCTACACCCCCACCCCCCCACACTCCCACACCTCCACACCTCCATCCCTACACCCCCACACCCTCACACCTACACCCCCTATCCATACACCCCCACACCCCTACACCCTGGCCTCCAGTTCAGATTTTCCTCAAAGGGGTTTTCCTCAAGGACTTTGGTATCTTTTCTGTCAAAAAATCCTTCACCAGTGGTCAGCAAACTGTGGCTCGAGAGCCATGGTTTGCCCCCCTATTGACTAATGAGTTTGCCGACCACTGTCCTAGTTCATAGGTCAAAGTTCAGCTACTGAGCCACTGTGGCCCTCTTTCAAATGCTTAGGTCAGTGGTCAGCAAACTCATTAGTCAACAGAGCAGCAAACCGTGGCTGCAAGCTGGATGTGGCTCTCGAGCCGCTGTTTTCCGACCACTGATTTATCCCAACAGACTTTCCTGTCTTTCTAAGAATTTTTATTGATTTCAGAGAGGAAGAGAGAGGGCGAGACGGACAGAAACATCAGTGATGAGAGAGAACCATGATTGCCTCCTGAACGCCGCCCCCATCCCCTGCGCTGGGTGTTGAGCCCACAGCCCGGCACGTGCCCTGACCAGTACCCAGCCGTGACCTCCTGCATCGTAGGTCCACCCTCAACCGCTGAGCCACGCCAGGCCAGGCTTGCCTGCCTCCGAATCTCCGAGGAAGAGGGGGCTGGGGTCCGGAGATATTGGCCCCGGAGGCTCCTTAACTGTGAGCCAAGTTCATACCTTTTCTCCCAGGGAAGCCCATTTGCTCATCAAGAGGCATTAAGGGAGGGGCACTGTCACCAACCCCTCAAAACAGCCTCCTGCCGCTCTCCCCGCCCTCCCCGCCGGCAACGAGCACCCACCTGCCCCTCATTTCCAAAAAACGAGAGAATCCGCTCTGAGGAATGAAACCCTAAGATGACTCGGGCCGCCCTCTGACAGGGAAGCAGCTGGAGTGAGCGGACATTTCTCTCGGTAGGTGACCAGTGTCTCGAGATCATTTCGATGACTTGTTATTGGGTCACAAAGTCTTTTTCGGACAAAAAGATCATTATCTTAAATACATTTTTAAATCTTCAGTAATAAAAATAGAAAAATATGGTAATTCTTTCATTTTGTTCATTATATTTCACCCTAATGATCAACATATCAGAGAATATATAGTTTAAAAATAGCCCTAGCCGGGTTAGCTTATTGACTAGAGTTAACCAGCAGACTGAAGGGTCCCAGGTTCGATTCTGCCCAGGTTTCAGGCTCAGTCCCCAGGAGGAGGCATGCAGGAGGCAGTTGATTAATGATTCTCTCTCATCATTAATGTTTCTCTCTCTCTCCCTCTCCCTTCCTCTCTGAAATCAATAAAAATATATTTTAAAATAATAAAAATAAAATAAAACGACAAGCCCAGCTGGCATGGCTCAGTGACCGAGCGTTGACCTATGAACCAGGGGTCAGGGTTCGATTCCCAGTCAGGGCACAGGCTTGGGCTGCGGGCTGGATTCCAGTGTGGGTTGTACAGGAGGCAGCCAATCAGGGATTCTCTCTCATCATTAATGTTTCCATCACTCTCTCCTTCCTCCTCCCTCTCTGAAATCCGTTACAAATATCTACGCTAATAAAAGAGTGATACGCTAATTAGACTGGGAGGCCTTCCAGAAGTTCGTCTGGACAAAGTCATGGTGGTGGGGCTGAGGTAGAGGCAGTTAGGAGCAAAAGGAGAGGAAAGTTGTGGATAATCAGGCTGGTGGGAGGGGCAGTTGGGGGTGAGTAGGCCAGTGGAGGGGGGCAGGTGGGAGTGAGCAGGCGAGCAGGCAGAGTGGTTAGGGACAATCAGGCAGGCAGTCAGGTGAGCAGTTAGGAGCCAGCAGTCCTGCTTGCAAGAGGATCTAAATCAGCAGTAGGACAATCTGAGGGGTCCCAGATTAGAGAGGGTGCAGGCAGGCTGAGAGATAACCCCCCGCCCCATGCATGAACTTCGTGCACTGGGCCACTAGTACATAAATAAAATGACAATTTGTAACCTCATTTCATGAACAGTTTTAAGGATAACGTTGCTTAGACTGACAGAGAAAGAAGTGGAGGGAGGGAGGGAGGCAGGGAGGGATGGAAGCAGGAAGGAAGGAAAGAAGGAAGGAAGTCTGTTCTAAGAATAACTTACTATTAGTTAGTACAAAACGTTTGGCTGAAATGGTTGATATTGGATACATGTGGTATTTTTCTGATACACTGGAAAGTTAAATTCAAATATTTCTTTAGAGCTAAGGGTTCACCAAAGCTATTGGGAAGTCTGAAACCTCCAGGGGGATTGAGTCATGCGGGGCTGGCCTTGGTGGCCTCCGGCCTGTGGCCCTGAGGTCCTGGCTCTTCAGTCCAGCCCATCAGCCACCCACTGGGCATTCAGCAAGCCGCTTCCCTTCGGTTTCTGACATTCTGCTTCGTTAATGAAGGCCTCAATTCCACAAATGATTACAAGCTGAGGCGAGGGATTTCGCCTTCCTGACCAAAAGGGGGCGACTCCTGACTGTGCCTTCCACTGTTACCCCGGCCTCCCAATCCTTCCTGCTTTCTCAGGAAGACATTCCCAAGCGCGACCAACTCCATTTCAGAAGGAACCATTTCTTCTTTCGTATTGGACAAGTGATGCGCCAACAAAGACTGATGCCTGTTTGAACACCAACTCAAGGCGGCAAAGACAGGGTGTAGGTTGGTCTAAAGCCTGGAGCCCAGTCATGAACTCATTCACGCTTTCATCCCATGAAAAAACGCCACAGCCCATTTTCTAAACGTGGGGAGGTTTGTGGATCAGAAATAACCAATTCACATCTGATTAGAATTTCCTTCTAACAGTTGGAATTCTGGGTATCTGTATTTGCTTGCCATAAGCAAAAACAAATTTTATCATCCAGAGCCTCAGATGGTATCTATATTTCATATGTGATATCTAGTACCTAATACATAATAGAGCTCAAGATAGGTAACACAATTGACCTAATAAAAAGCAATAGACAAATCTATGTGAAAAATTGATAAGAGTGGAGCCATTTTAAAATAGAGCCAGAGGAAAAGTTAAAAAAAAAAAAATAGAGCTGGAGCAGTAATATCCTCCTATATAATAAAAGAGAAACATGCAAATTCAACCGTACCTTTGCTCATGATTGGCTATGCTACCAGCCAATCAGGAGCAGGGGTGGGGCCAAGGGGCGGGAGCGCTGGGTCCCGGGGTGGAGATGAAACGGTGGTGGTGGTGGTGGTGGCGGCAGTGAGCGCTCAGTCCCTGGGGCCAGGTGGTCGCAGGCAGCGGGGGCTGAGCTGAGCAGGGCAAGCTGGGGGTGAGCCATCGGTTGGACATCCCCTGAAGGCTCCCAGTATGTGAGAGGGGGCAGGTTGGGTTGAGGGACCACCCACCCCTAGTGCATGAATTTTGTAATAATAACTATGTGGTGTCAGGTGGGTATTAGATTTATGAGGGTGATTGCTTCATAAGTTATATAAATGCCTAATCGTGGGTTGTACACCTGGAACAATATTATAATATTGTATGTCAACCAGTTGAAAAATAAAAGATTAATTTAAAAAGTAAAATAGAGCCGGAGCAGCCATCCCAGGGGAACGGCTTGCTCCTTGAATGTCCGGAATGTTGGACGGGACACAATGACCTTTGCACTGGGTCAAAGCGGCGTTGACTTACCAGCAACTGTTGCCAGGGACTAGGGGTAAGGAGGAACGGGGAGTGACCGCTAATGGGCTGAGGTTTTTGGGGGGACGCTGAAAATGTTCTGGAATTAGATCGTGTGATAGTTGCACAACTTTGTGAATATATGAAAGCCACTAAATTGTATACTTTAAAGGGTGCATTTTTTTATTATTGATTTCAGAGAAGAAGGGAGAGGAGAGAGAGAGACAGAAATATCAATGATAAGAGAGAATCATTGTTTGGCTGCCTCCTGCACGCCCCCTACTGAGGATTGAGCCCACAACCTGGGCATCTGTGCCTGGCTGGAATCTAACCTGGGACCCTTCAGCCCGTAGGCCGACAAATTCCTCACTGAGCCAAACCAGCTAGGGCTAAAAGGTGCATTTTATTTTATTTTATTTTTGTCATAATTTAATTTATTTATTTATTTATTTATTTATTTATTTATTTATTTTTTTACAGAGGAAGGGAGAAGGATAGAAAGTTAGAAACATCAATGAGAGAAAAACATCGATCAGCTGCCTCCTGCACACACCCTGCTGGGGATGTGCCCTTGACCGGAATCGAACCTGAGACCCTTCAGTCCGCAGGCTGAAGTTTGATCCACTGAGCCAAACCGGGTTCGGCTAAAAGTTGCATTTTATGGTATGTGAATTATATCTCAATACACACACACACACACACACACCAGCTCAGACCCCCCCATACCAATGAACCAGAAGACTCTGTGGCTGCGGTCCAGGTACTGACGATTTTGAAAAGCTCCCCAGGTTATTCCAAGGAGCAGTCACTGTTCAAATAATGTGACTGTTCCCTTTCTCCCCCTCCTGCTTCTTGCCAAGGAGAAGTGGGGAAACAGGGGCGGGAGATTTTGCATGCTTGCTTAACGGTGTCTCTCTCTCCCTCCCTCTCTGGTTCCCTTCCCTCTCTAGATCAGTCCAGCAGGGAAGATATCAAGAAGCCTAGTATGGCCACTTATGGACTGAATTGTCGCCCCCAAATCCAGATATGGAAGGAAGTCCTAACCCCCATGGGACTGTATTTTGGGGGATAAGGCCTTTAAAGAGGTAATTAAGGTTAAATGAGGTCATAAGACTGGGGCCCTGTCCTCATAAGAAGTAGAAGAGCTCTAGCCAGTCTGGCTCAGTGGATAGAGTGTCGGCCTGTGGACTGAAGGGTCCCAGGTTCGATTCTGGTCAAGGGCACATACCTCAGAGGCAACCAACCCATATGTCTCCCTCACATCGATGTTTCTGTCTGTGTGTCTCTCCCCCTTCCTTCCATTTTCTCTAGAAATCAATGGGAAAGTGTGAGGATTAAGAACAATAACAAAAACAAACGGCAGGAGAAGAGACACTAGGGGTGGGCGCACACAGGAAAAAGGCCGTGTAGACGCACAGAGAGAACAGTCATCTGCGAAACAGGGAGAGGGGCCTGCGATCGACACCTTGAATTTGCACTTCTGGAGTCCAGAACCGTGAGAAAATAAATTCCTGTGGCTTAACCACCAGGAAGTCTCTGATATGCTGTAATGGCAACCTGACCGATGGAGTCTCCAATCCAGTTGAGCAAGAGGAGGGCAGTCTGACTCACCCCTCTCATCAGTGGGCGGGGTAGCTTCTCCTCAAGGCAGGGCCCAGGCCCACCCTTCTCTCACTTCCCAAGTTCACATGTGTGGTTAGCACACCCTCCCAGGCCACTCTCCCAGAGGGGAGGACGGTGTGCAGACATCTGGGAACATCTCCACTGTCACTGGATGGGCAGGTCCAGTGACCCTTGACCTGTGGGTCCTGCCCTGTTCAGTCCAGTGGAGAGAGAGGATGACCGCGTCTCCCCTGGGCTTGGGTTTCTGTCGTGTTTACTGGAGCTTCACACGAAGGCTGGCTTTTGGATTCCCTCTGACTAGACATCCTCGGACATATATTCGATTGGGGCGTCCTGGAGTGGGGGGTGACTCTCACTGACTCACTAGGTGCTCTCATCAAATATTTGCCAGATAAAGGAGTGAGCTGATGGATGTACCCCGGCTTTTTCCTCCTCTAGTGATAGCTACTGTTCACCGAGTACCTTCCATGGGCCAGGCACTATGATCGCATCGCATCCTCCCAACAATCCTATCAAATATGTATTATTTTTTTAATTTTTAAAAATATATATATTTTATTGATGTTTTTACAGAGAGGAAAGGAGAGGGATAGAGAGTTAGAAACATCAATGAAAGAGAAACATCGATCAGCTGCCTCCTGCACACTCCCCACGGGGGATGTGCCCGCAACCAAGGTACATGCCCTTGACCGGAATCGAACCTGGGACCCCTCAGTCCGCAGGCCGACGCTCTATCCACTGAGCCAAACCAGTTTTGGCTCAAATATGTATTATTATTTCCATTTTATAAAAGAGGAAATTTTAGCCGAAACTGGTTTGGTTCAGTGGATAGGGCGTCGACCTGCGGACTGAAGGGTCCCAGGTTCGATTCCGGTCAAGGGCATATACCTTGCTTGCAGGCACATCCCCGGTAGGGGGTGTGCAAGAGGCAGCTGATCGATGTTTCTCTCTCATCGATGTTTCTGACTTTCTATCCCTCTCCCTTCCTCTCTGTAAAAAAAAAAAAAAAATCAATAAAAAATATACTTTAAAAAAAAAGAGGAATCTTGTATATCATTACCAAATTAGCTATCCCAAAGCAAACCTCAGCTTGAAAAAAAGTAGCAGCCTCCTCTCCCCACATTCCTCACAAAATCTGACCCCAGTCTCCAAATCAGAACACGAGGTGCCTCCGTACGGGCCATTTGCATGATTAATCGCACAGAAACACGCTCTCCCCGCCTTGTTTCCCGCATTCATCCCATCGCAGGTATTGCTTGCACATCCCCTGTGTGCCGGGCATGGAAGCGGGTGCTGGGGACGTGGTGGGTAATCAAGGCAGACATGATTCCTGCTCTCCCGGAGATTTCCTTTACCGGGTCCACAGACATGGACACACACAGTGGGCGCCCCTACACAGGAGGCCTGTGGGCTGAGAGGAGGTGGGAGACAGGGGTGTAACCTGATTGGGGGGGGGGGGCAGGGCGGGCTGCCCAGAAGAAGCGATCAGTTTGAGCTAAGCTGTACTCATGCTCAGGCTTGCTCAGGGTTGGAATGCCCTTCCTGCTGATTTTCTCTGGCCCCCGTGTGTCATTCAGCATCCTGATCCCGTGAAATCTCCAGAAACTTGACCTTCATCTTTAAAAAAAAATATTTGTATTGATTTCAGAGAGGAAGAAAGAGCGAGAGAGAGAGAGAGATACAGAGAGAGAGAGAGAGAGAGAGAGAGACATCCATGATGAGAGAGAATCATGGATCAGCTGCCTCCTGCCAGTCCCCCGATGAGGATGGAGCCCACAACATGGACATGCGCCGTGACCGAAGTCGAACCTGGGGCCCTTCAGTTCGCAGGCCGACGCGCTATCCACTGGGCCAAACCGGCCAGGGCTTGACCTGAATCTTTACATTAAAATATAAAATAAGAAGATGGTAGAATGTAAAAAAAAAACAAACACATTAGTAACAATTTCATCATAAGGATAGAGACTGTTCATTTCCCCCCAATATCTCTTCTCCCCCACCCTCTTTGGTCATAGGAACATAAGCTTTTAGCTGAGCCCTTGGTACCCAGAGTGTAAAGATGGTTTTCCCACCGCCTCTTCAGCGAGGTGTGGCTGGGATGCCCATGGTAGTTGCTGCTACGAGTTATGTCCTTAAAAAGAGGTGGCTCTCCTTTTGCTGTCCTTCCCATTCGAATGCTCAGCGGATGCGAACACGGGAGCTCCACCGTGGACTGTGACGTGAGGGCCATCTCCTGGGGATGGGACAGGAAGTGGAGGTCCCTGCATCCCAGACGTCGGAGAAACACTGCATTGTCCCCTGTGGCTGCCATCCCAGAGGACCACTGACTGGGCGGTTTAATACAACAGATTCATTCTCTCCCAGTTCTGGAGGCCGAGGGGTTCCCTTTCATGAAGTCGCCCCTTCTTCTCTCTTGTGCTTCCATTGTCTGGATTACGTGGCCTGCAGGGTGTGGAGTAGAGGAAGAGAGAGGAGGGAGTACAGCCATTCTTTTTTTTTTTTTTTAGATTGTTCATTTTATCTTGTTATTTCATAAAATATCTACCGAGTTTCAAAGTCCAATCTACAAAGCAAGACCCACTCAAATAAATCTAACTTATAGTCCTGTCCCCTCTACCCTGTCCCCTCCTTTCCACTGAAATAAATCTGACTTATAGTGCTGTCCCCTCTACCCTGTCCCCTCCTTTCCACTGAAGTTAATTATAAAGTTATGTATTTTTTATTTTTAAAATATAAGCAACATGTACCCAGAGTCCCCTCTCTCCTTATTCAATACTATACAAAATGTCTCTAACTTACTTTTTACATTTTTATTTTACTTTCTATCTTTTAAAATTTTCTGGGTTTTTTTTTATTATGGCAAAATGTACATAACGTAAGATTTATTTTATTTTATATATTTTTATGGATTTTCAGTGTGTAAGGGAGAGGAAGAGAGATAGAAACATCAATGATGAGAGAGAATCACTGATCGGCTGCCTCCTGCACGCCCCCTACTGGGGATCAGCCTGCAACCTGGGCATGTGCCCTTGGCTGGAGTCAAAACCGGGGCCCTTTAGTCTGCAGGCAGGCACCAAATATAAAATTAATAATCTTAACCATTGTTAAGTGTGCAGCTCAGTTGCATTAAGTACAGTCACCATATGTGCAGCCATCACCACTATCCTCTCCAGAACTTCCTTCATCTTCCCAAACTGAAACTCTGTTCCCATTAAATCCACACCAACTCCCCATTCTCCTCTCTCCGCAACCCCTGGCAAGCACTATTCTACTTCCTGTCTCTCTGAGTTTGACTGGTCTAGGCACTTCGTCTAAGTGGAATCACACAATAGTTGTTACTTTGTGACTGGCTTATTTCAGTTAGCGCAGTATTTTCAAGGAGGGAGAGTCCTTCATCAATGCCTCAGCCCTGGCATGACGTATGTTGCAATTCATTGGCTAGATCTAGTCACGTGGTCCCAAATGAACTACAGAGGATGCTGGGAAAATGCAGAGGAGCAAATGGAATATTTTGTGAGACACTGGATTCTGTGAGACAATTGTGTCACATGATGCATGCTCTTTCTGCTTACGCTGGCTTAGGTGGGTTGTTGTTCCTTGTGACCAAGGGATTCAAATCCCATCCACTCTGTTCATGTGTCTCAACAGCTGGTGCAGAGGGGAAGCTCAAAAAGGGGGGCTGGGAACTTTTTTTTTTTTTTTACTGGGAACATTT
This sequence comes from Antrozous pallidus, assembly GCA_027563665.1. Classification (NCBI taxonomy): domain Eukaryota; kingdom Metazoa; phylum Chordata; class Mammalia; order Chiroptera; family Vespertilionidae; genus Antrozous; species Antrozous pallidus. Next base: position 121,222,957 of record CM050510.1, read on the forward strand.
TTGTGCTGCTTTTCAAAATAGAATTATAGGTTGTTGGCATTAAAAGAAACCTGAATCCAGCCCTGGTCGGTGTGCCTCGGGTGACTGGAGCATACTTCCATACACCAAAAGGTGGCGTTTGATTCTCAGGCAGGGCATGTACCCAGGTTGTGGGTTCGATTCCTGTTGGGATGTGTGCAGGAGGCAACTGATTGATGTTTCTTGCTCACATGGATATTTATCTCTCTCTTTTTTTTCTCCCCTCCTCTCTCTAATATCAATTAAAACACACACACACACACGCACCCTGAATCCAGAGTCTAGGCAATATTGTAATTTGAATTTTTGTAGAACAGATATCTATTTCAATCAATACTTATTAGACAAAGTGCACTGAGCACCAATGATGCCTCAAAAACTGCGAGGACTGTGGGAACACAACATTTAATAAAATGTAATCTCATTCTAGTTTACGGAAAACGTTGTTTTCCCTCTGTTGATTATAATTACTTATTTGACCTTTGACCTAGATGTTGGTTATTATTAGATTGTGCTCATGAGGGAAATCTATGAGTAAACCATGAGTGTATTTTTTAGTTGTGTAATTTCACTTCCTTTTTCTAATACTTTTACTATTAGTAATACTGTATCAAATTCCCCCCTTTTTTCTTTTCTTCTTTTCCTTATCTCTCTCTCTCTCTTTCTCTTTTTCTTTTTTTGTAAAGTTAAATAATAAGGATGCCACATTTCCCAAATGTTTATGAAATGACTCCTCAAAAATTTTAAGGACCAGAATAGCTTTTCTATATCTGTATTTGATGACGCCAAGCCCATGATTTGACATTATTGCACAGCACAAGAGATCAGCAAGCTTGGCAGGGATATAAAAATATTTATACGATTGTAGGATTAGATACAAAGAGGGAATCAGGCCCAGCTGGCATGGCTCAGTGCCTGAGTGATGATATATGACACAGGAAGTCACGGTTCAATTTCTGGTCAGGACATATGCCTGGGTTGTGGGCTCAAGTCCCAATATGGGGCATGCAGATGCAGCCAATCAATGCTTCTCTCTCATCATTGATGTTTCTATATTTCTCTTTCTTTCCTGTTCTCTCTGAAACCAATACAAATATATATATACACACACACATATACAAACTAGAGGCCCGGTGCATGAAATTTGTGCACAAGGGGAGGTGTGGAGGGGGGTGATGTCCCTCAGCCCAGCCGACGGGCGAGGTGTGGACTCTGTGTTCTCGGGACGGGGTGAGCTAACCAGGGTGGTGGGAGCGCATTGTCCATGTGGCTGGCCCGCCCCCTCCCTCCGCGCGGCCAGGCGGGCCAGCTGGGGGCACGAATGCTGACTTCACTGTCCCGGCTGGCCCTTTTTCTCAGTGGCCGCAACCATCTTGTTTGGGGTTCATTTGCTCCTGATTGGCTGGTGGGCATGGCTTGCAGGTGTGGCTTGATCGGAGGTACAGTCAAGTTGCATATTGCTCTTTTATTAAATAGTGTGCATATATATATATATATTATTGATTTTTCACAGAGAGGAAGAGAGAGGGATAGAAAGTCAGAAACATCAATCAGCTGCCTCTTGTACACCTCCTACTGGAGATGTGCCCGCAGCCAGGGTACATCCCTTGACCGGAATTGGAATTGAACCTGGGACCTTTCAGTCCACAGGCCAACGCTCTATCCACTGAGCCAAACTGGCTTCGGATATATATATATATATGTGTGTGTGTGTGTGTGTGTGTGTGTGTGTATTTTTTAAGGGAGTCAGTTCTGTGTCTAAGTAATCAAGACACTCAGGATCTCATGTTGGATCTCCCCACAAATTAACTGCATCACTTTGAGCAACTTTTTAAAATTCCCTCAACTTTAGCCCAAAGATGGAGAAGGCATATAAAATAATTCAGAAAGGCAGAAAGTGGAGTCACACAAAACAAGGTGACAATGAGGAAATGGAAGGTGAAATGTTTCTTGGGACTGCATAGCTAAATCACATGACATTTTATTTTCACGCCTGCAGAGAAGGAAGAAATCTGGTCGTTTATGTTTCTCTCACATCGTGATGAAATCTTCAGGGCTATTATGACTCACCTCTGTAGGACAGCCATTCTGGAGGGGAAAAACAACAGCTGATGTGTAGGCGCCCCTTTCAGCTATCAGCTTGTTGAAGGTAGTAAATAAACGCTTTTTCAGGAGAAGGTGGACAAAGAATGTCGCAGGGTATTATGAGAGAGACCATGTGGGGTCACTCACAAACGAGTCACTCACTTCCGCTGGCTCTCCCCCAGACTCAGAAAGAATGATTACGTGGCGTGATTTTCTCCTCCCAACAAAGCACGGGACAGACGAGGACAATGCTTACTTAGCTCATGGCCACCTGACTCACATGACAATGGACCCCTGTTCCAGGGTGCTGTGTTCTGATTGGTCAGAGGCAGCACTGCACACACAGAGAGAGCAGCCAGTTCCTAAACAAACCATTGCTTGGTACAGAGGGAAAGAAGGAAGCTTCTATTCGGGGCCTTTCCTCACCCCATCCTGTCTCCTTCTCTCTAGTCCCCCTTGTCTTGTCCTTGGGGTCAGAGGCAGGGTGCATCTGTCTGTAGCTTACCCTTTACCCTCGTGGGGCCCATGAGACCCTGGCAAGTTCCTGTGTGCCCTGCCTCTCATCTTCCACATCCCTCACTGGGGACCATCGTGTACATACACGGACTGGCCAGATTATTATTATCTCTGAACATTTAATAATCAGGTCACTCTGTGTGTGTGTGTGTGTGTGTGTGTGTACATTAGAGGCCTGGTGCATGAATTTGTGCATGGGTGAGGTCCAGCCAGCCTGGCCAGGGGCGGGGGACATGTGCAGTTGGCCGGCCTGCCTGCTTGTCGAACTCCTGGCCAAAGGGACAATTTGCATATTAGCTTTTTATTATATAGGATATACACTGAGTGACCAGATTATTATGCGTTCAGAGATCATAATAATCTGGCCACTCAGTGTGTGTGAAGTAGACTGATGGTGCCTACCACATAGTCTTAAGCAGAATGGAAACTCAGACGTGTTCATTATTCCTATGATATGTTTTCCCCTCTGTGGGCATTCTTCTCCTTTCTTTATAAAGAAGAATCATTTAGAGAGGACCATCCCATTTTGGAAGACATTTCCTCTGAAAAACACTGTTACCAGCTTTGTGGATGGAAAGATGAAAATTTTGTAATGGACACGTCACACAAGAAGTTATAGCTACCTGCTAAGGATAATAAGTCATAGAATTATGAATCTTAGCAATGGGAAGAACTCCTGGGTAGCTTATTTATTTATTTATTTATTAAAAATATATTTTATTGATTTTTTACAGAGAGGAAGGGAGAGGGAGAGAAAGCCAGAAACATTGATGAGAGAGAAACATCGATCAGTTGCCTCCTGCACACCCCTTGATGAGGATGTGCCCGCAACCAAGGCACATGCCCCGGACCAGAATCGAATCCGGGACCCTTCAGTCCACTGGCTGACGCTCTATCCACTGAGCCAAACCGGTTTCAGCTGGATAAGCTTATTTAGAAAGAGCTTCTGGGCCACTTCGCCAGGAAACCTGGAGCTATCTCCCTTTCGCCTGTAGAGACGGGGCCTTTGTGGGTTTTGAGTATATTTACCCCCAGGAAGCAATTGCCCTGTTCTGAAACTGCTGATTGCGGGTTGAATTGTATCCCCTCAAAGGATATGTTCAAGTCCGAACTTCTGGTGCTTGTGAACATGACCTGAACGGAAACTGGGTCTTTCCAGGTGTCACCAAGTTTTAAGACGGGAGCCCCAATCCAATGGCTGCTGTCTCTGAAAGAGGAGGAAAGTTTAGGACAGCCCCAGAGGGAGGACACCAGGGAGCAGCGGAGGAAGAGCACAGAGTGACGTGTCTACAAGCCGGGGACACCGAGCATCGCCTGCAACCACAGAAGCTGGGAGAGGCAAGGAAGGACTGTGCCCCGGAGTCCGCAGGGCCAGCACTGCCCTGTCCACACCGGGGTGTGGATTTCAGCCTTCAGACGGCGAGAGCACGTTTCTGTTGTGTGGTGATTAGTCACGGCCACACGGGAGAGGAACACGCGGACCACAGGACCAGTCTCTCTGTCCCCTCTCTTATTTAATCTGGGAAATGGGACAAATCCCGGCTCTTCATAGCTTTGAGATTTCCGATGGGAATTTTAATATAATTGATAGGTAGTGTTTTATATTGAAATAATGCATGTTGGGGTCGGGGAAGCTTTCTGATGACCGAGCTGGAAAGCTCGTGGGGAAAAGAGAGACACCTCTGTAAGTCCTCTTCCGAGCTGCTCGTCCAGCGCCAGAGACGCTGCCCAGAGACACGGGCACCACGAAAACCATCTGCCAGCGCCGCTGGCACTTCCTGCTGCTTCGGAGTGACAGCGCGTCTCGTAAGTACGCCGAGCTCTGCAAAGGCTGCTGTGGAAAATCAGAGGTAGCATTATTTTCCTTTGCCTCCTTAAAAAAAATATTATTATAAACGGACTTTCCCTTCCTCAGACCTTGTTATTCACATCTTTTTCCCTCAAGATACCTTCTCTTTGGTGCCTGACAGTAAGTGATGCTTGTTCTGACGTCACTGGTGAGTCCACTCCTAAGCAAAGGTGATATTTTTCCATTCTGTCAGGAACTCGGCTATTTATTTCAATCCACTCATAGACGTGGAGCAGAAAAGGGTATTTTGGTTGACTGCTTCCCCTTATCAGATTATAGATGCATCCCTAGCACTGTGGGTTTTTTTTTTTTTAAACCTATGAACTTGATAGAAACTCTGTTGACCTCATGTTCTTTTTATATCTCTCACGACTCCAGTGAGTCACACGCAGAACTTGGACTTGATGTCAGCTGGTGACCTGCAAAAGGACTCGCCGCTTAATTACATCGTCATTAATGATAAGCTCTCTGGCCTCATGCTTTCTAACTCCAAAACATGTTTTGTTCTGCCTGTTGACCGAGGAGTCCTTCGTCCCGCTGCTGGCCTAGTTCTGCACGCTTGCGTTCTGGCTTCAATATTAACTCTTGTTGTGAGCATTACCAACGTGTTTCCTTTTTTCTCAGGCTCTAAAGAAAAACGTGAATGTCTAGGTGGTTTTATATTTCCGTGAATATAGCCTCTGACTCTCATGTTGTCTCTAAAAGACTTTTTTATTGCGCATGTTTTCTACCGTTTTTGGTGTGCTTTAAGGAGAAACACTTTTTTGCCCTAGCTGGTTTGGCTCGGGGGATAGAGCGATGGCCTGGGGAGGGAAGGGTCCCGGTTTCTATTCCAGTCAAGGGCGCATGCCTGGGTTACAGGCTCAATCCCCAGTAGGGGGCGTGCAGGAGGCAGCCAATCAATGGTTCTCTGTCATCATTGAAGTTTCTTTCTCCTTCTCCCTTCCTCTCTGAAATCAATTTTAAAAAATTAATTTTAAAAATGTATATATATTTAAATAGACACTTTTTCACATGAGGTGTTGGTTATGATTAAGGTGTTTTTTTAAACTTGTGATTGTTCTCAGTCATCTTGCTCGTTCAGATGCCTGGTGCTATTTTTAGCACCTGAACACCTGTTGTTTTAGATTAGATTAATAATGGAACAAAATTTCTCGGTTGTTTTTTTTCCATTTTCTCAGCTAACCAAATATTTGCAATATGCCTCTGAAAGGATCATTTTAACGGGTACTTTCATTTGTCCAAGAACTTCGCGGAGTGCATCAGTCACGGGGAGACGGTTGCACATGTCCAGTTTGTGTGAATCCATGTCATTTTATCTATTTCACATTGTGCGTAGCGAAAAGAGTCCACATTCTGTAGGGTGACTGGATGGACCCCAGGACGGGTAGGCGGTGATGAGACTGTGTAAGCGGGAGATGAGACCTTTAGCTGATGTTATGGGCTGAATCGCGTCTCCCCCAGGTCCTCAGTTGAAGTCCTCACACTGTGTCTATATTCAGAGGTGGGGCCTTTAAAGAGGTAATTAACATAAAATGAGGTCGTATGAGTGGACCTTCATCCCCTGTGACTGGCATCCTTATAAGAAGAGGAAATTAGGACACATACAACGTGTCAGAGACGTAATCAGGTGAGGACACAGCGAGAAGGTGGCCAATTGCGAGCCACGGGGGGAAGCCTCACAAGAAATCAACCCTGATGATACCTTGATCCTGGGCTTCCAGCCTCCAGAACTGTGCGGAAACACCTTTCTGTTGTTGAGGCCATCGGTTCGGTGGCTCTTGGTTATGGCATTCGAGACGCTAATACGGGGGAGACCTACCACCCTTCACCGGGCAAGTGTACTTGGCTGAACAGTGCCTCCCGACGTCCGTGTCCACAAGGAAGCTGTGGACGTGACTTTATT